>JABUQX010034141.1:42500-53394 GCA_015478945.1 Trachelipus rathkii
CATACAGGTGCATAAAGGGGACTGTTTCGTCTAACACCACGACGGGGGTTTCTCCGGATAACCATCGCTTTCGTTTTTTGGAAGTGGAGAATTTGAATCCACGCACACTGCACCAGGACGTGGCCCTGTCGATGGCCAATTGAAGTGACGCTCATACAAGGGAGTTTAGCCCCAGTGACATACATAGCAAGATCATCCACATAGAGTGAGCAACAGACGGAGTCGGGGATGGTATCGACCACTCCGTTTAAGCCTTTTGCGAAAAGCAATACAATCAATACGCTGCTTTGCGGAACCCCTTCTTCCATGATAAAATGCCTTGAAAGAGTGGTGCCGCACCGGACATGAAATGAACGATCAGACATCAGAGTTTGAAAGAAGAGGGGAAGGATGTCCCCGGAGGCCCAGGGAGTGAAGGTTTTGCAGGACCCCCCCTCCATGTGGAGTCGTATTCCCTTTCCAGATCAAAGAAAACGGCCAGGGTCAATTTATGAGAAGTGAGAGACTCACGCACATCATGGTCCAAACGAGGACTGAGTAGAATGATGATAACGAAAACCAAATTGATGGTCAGAAAATGCGTGTTGCTGCTTCATTGTAGGAACAAAATGGGAAGCCACCATTCTCTATATCAACTTGTATGTGTGGCAAGTTAAGGAGATGGATAGATGGTTGTCAAAAGAAGTTTGGGTCCTTCAGGTTTCAATTTGGGAACAAAATATAAAGCTGTCCAACAGGAGGGAAGACAGCCTCCACAAAGATCGTTATACAGGCTGAGGAGAAAAGCCGAGACCGATGGATGAATGTGCCTCAACATCTAGAAGAATATCTTCAGGGCCAGGAGCACCGTTCTTACAGAGTTTGTTTTTTTTTTTTTTTTTTTCCTTTTTTTTTTTTCTTCAATGCTCCTGAAATTCCCACCCTTGGAACAAGTCCTGCTTCATAAAAAGGGTCCTCTCCATCGAAAACTGTAAAGTCCAGAGTTGTTGCTCGTAAACGATCCGATCGAAAAGGTTCTGGATGCTTGGATTCGCTGGAAGCATGGAAGGGAAGCAAAGTGCAAACATAGCTCCATCAGCAACAATCCCCGGAGCGGAGATAACATCAACGCAGGGTTGCGGGTCAGTCATATGTAAGGAGTATAGGCGGATCCCTATGGTGCTTCCGTGAGATTTTACGCCAACCTTGTATACAGAAGACAAAGGCGTGGAGAATTCACGATAGAGACTAGTTATGGAATATTGGCTTTCTCGTCATCGGTTGATTTTATATTCTTATTCGGCAGCCGCACTTAAAAAGAATCAAGTTGGCAGAAGTGGACCCCGTTACGAACGGAATACAATTAACCGCTTTTCCACTGTAAAGAGCCCGAGCACAATACGGCTTTCCACCAGGAGAACGGTGATTTCTCAGTTTCCAGTATAGGCGCGCTATATGTTCAACCGCCGCGTGAGGACAGTATCCTGAAAAATGTGAAGTGCGGATGCCGGAGGCGGAAAAAGGGTTGTGGCAGCTGGGATGTAAGTAGCTTGATAGAAGGAAAACCAATCCCGCTTCTATCATACGCCAGCTGAAATATGGTTGCTGTTGCAAGCTAGGATCGAAGGATAGTAAGACGATGGATAAATGGTCATTCCCAGAGGAAGGTGACCTTATCCCACCCACGAAAACACGATCGATGGTAGAAATCGAGCAACATGAGAATGCTCCACACATTAAGAAAATACCAGTCAAAACTGTTAAACGTCGGAAGAACTGTAATTTAACACATCCTAAAGAGAATTCCTCCAAGATTCCAAGTATCCAATCGGCATTGGGAGATGATATAGTATCACCCCACAATGGGTGGATGAAGTTAAAATCACCGAGGGCTAACGTGGGCTGCGGCAAACTTCTGAACAAAGTTCGAAGGGTTTCCCTAGTGTAAGGACAGCTAGGTGCCAGATAGATACACCGAGCACAGAGTAAGCGGTGATTCGAGGTGCATTCTATGCAACGGAGTCGAAAGGGGAATCCGAGTGAAAGGGACCGATTCGTGAAGCGGAATCACCTCACCCCCTCAATTGTCAGCTCCACGACTCAGGTAGACGAGCTCTCTGTATTTGGATGGTGGGAAAAGGACACGGTGGCGAAGTTGCAGCTGTGAAGACAAATAGCCCTTTCGGGTGACATTCGTGATTAGTCTAGTAACCTCTTCATACGTTCGGGAAATAGCCACGACAATTCCACTGAAGGAAATTTGCCATGTTAGTAGAAAAGTGAATAATCAACCTCCAGGACCACCTGTAACAATAGTCACGATATGCTGAGAGTCTAGCAAGGAAGATGGGGGGACCACCTTGTTTGGAACAGGAGAGGCTCATGGCTTCCAAAGGAGTGCCCTCACCGAAGATGCGAATTAAACCACTCTCAACGTCCATGAATGTTTGCTAAGACCTGCGACAAGGCGGTCCGGTAACCTCAGCGGACTGAAGAGGAGTCCCTCACCCTCTCAGCAGACCTATCAATGCGAATAGAAATCGAGAAGTAGATTCATACAAAGAACATGGACGTTGTTGGACGCGGAGGTATGGATATTGTATTTAATCGTTTTGATAACTTTCGCAGGCTTATTAGTTCGGAGACCAAGTCAAGAGGGTGAGTCGGGTTTTTGGGAAATCCCCAGCAGATGAGCCTGAACAAAGTCCGGGGGAGAAGGTTCGTCGCTCCCAACTCCATCAGTACCCACTCCCAGCTGGCATCCTCGTGGAGTAGAGCCACTTTCTACCCCTGGACAGCCCCAGTGACCGATGGGTTTTCCCATAACCACAGCCGAGGTCTTGCTGGAAGAGATCGTAACGTCAACACGGGGCGTTCGCGGGTGGAGAGTCATTGTAAGAGTCCCAAGTTGGCTTTCCCAAGTAGGTTTACAAACTCATAGAGTACAACTGAAGCGAGTCTGTCGTGGCCGAGCCGTGGGAAAGGCAACGCAGAAGGTGTAGAGATGGAATCACTATTCCTCTTACGTTCAGAGAAGAGGTGGGCAGAGAGACGAGCACGTTTTGGCTCGAACGACCGAGGTTTCTTACTTTGATTGGCGTCAGTTTCCCTCAAGAAGTCCACATGATATTGAAAAGAATACGAACGCCTGGGTGAAGACCCACCCTTAGAAGGGCGAACAGGATCAAGAGACGGAACATCGTGATGCTTCCCAGGGGAAAGAGAAGCTGGACGCTTCCGAGAGATGGTGTAATGGGTCAGAGGTCAGCACATGGATGTTTCGACGACATAGAAGAGTATGCATCCAGAGGCGGGGCTTGAATCTCCGCAATGTTGAAACCACATGGGATAAAGAATTGGTCTTCGGCGATGGAAGTCGAGTGAACGTGCGGATCACTGTAGGAGAGTTATCTCAAACAACCGAATTTTCAATTCCAGAAGGAGTCTCAGAAACCGGAGCACCAGTTGGAAGGAAAGAATGGGATACTCGAGAAAGTGTTCAAAACCTAGGCACAGCACGGGAGCGGGAAGCACTGCCGAACTGCCCGATGGAACAGCCGCCTTAAGCAAAAGAAGAGGAAGATGAGTAATCTCTCCTTGCTCCGGCGTGGAGCCTCACGCGATCCATTAAGAGAGGCATTGTTCCCAGGATTTCCTTCTCAAAGATGAAGAATGGGCAGTGGTGGATATAGATAAGGACCCTTGCAATTTGGACAAGGAGGATTATCGCAGGAGTGGAGAAAACTCCCACAACGCGAACAGAATGGTCTGAGAGGATCTACAATACTTCAGGGAGTGTCCAAATTTGTGGCACTTAAAACACCTCCTGGGAAGGGGATCGTAAGAGCACGATCCGGTAGCAATTTCTTTTTTTTTTTTTTGAGTTAATGTAACAAGGACCCAACCACGCTCACAAAGCGGCCACACTGGGTTGAAAAAATTAACACCATGGGCGGGCCCTGGCGCATACATTTTCAAACGTCAAAGAAGATTGAATTGAGAAATGAATATTCAGTCAATTAAAAATAAACAAAACACTAACAAAAAAGTAATCCTTGTCATTCATAAAGTTCCTAGTATTGCGTAACAAATAAATATTATGGAATAGTTTCACTTCTTGTAGAAACCAAGAAAAATGAGTTACTACTAACGTGGGAAGATTCAGAAAGATATGGGATAATCTTTTGGAAGGTGTTATGGATCGTAAAATAGGAAAATGACGGCGGCGATAGAGTCCAGCTGGGAACAATCAATGAAGATATGGCGAACAGATTGCGGGGGCATGCACTTCGACAAAATTTGGCAAATGGGAGGGGGTTTCTCGTAACTATATGACTGTGAGTGAATTTTGTGTGGCCATACGAGGCGTGCAAGATACCTGTGTAAGCGTTTCGTCGGTGGGAGGAAGACCACCCCGATGATGGCTTTATATTTCTAAGTTTCGCTCCTCTTTTGATCATTCGTCCAGCACTCTTGCAATAAGATCGAAAACCTTGTGGGAGAGCAGGATAAATCGGTTGATGGGAGGTAGCCTTGTAGAATGGCATCCGGGAGGTACTGGAACAACCCGAATGAGGAGGTGGCCATTTTCGCCTCTCTATCAGCGATTTCATTGCCAGTTACCTACATGAGAAGGGATCCAACATAAAATAACTTGTTTCTTGGCGGAATGGAGCAGCCGAAGAAATTGCTGCAAAGCAGATACCATTGTTGTTTTAGAATAAGGGTTTTTAAGCGCTTGTAAGCGCGCTGAGCGAATCTGAATAAATGACATAAGATAATCTTGGTTAAGAATTAGAATTCGAGAAGCGTCAATCAATTATGCCAATAATTCATGCTGTGAAAATTGAAGGCATGAGAGGGGAGGGTATTGGAGAGGTTGCGATCAGGAAAGACAGCAGATGCGCCACACTGTTCCCGGTTCTTAGAGCCTCAGGTAAACACTGAAGTAAACTCATCATCGACTGTGGAATGAGACAGGAATGATGCTTTAACAAGGCAGCAGAATGGCTGATTTGGAGAGAGAGGTCAGAGCCCACAAATGGTGCGGGGAATAAACAAGGTGTGTATCCTTCATCGTATGAGAAAGGCAGCACTTTTGTAAAGGGATATTAAGGAAAATTAAGGATGTTATGAACCGTGTTCGCAAATGGCCCGTAATTAGGAATTCCTGAAGGCCCTCCTGCAAAATCGGTGATCAGGGCATACATGACGGTTTGGGTTTGAAAACGAAGATAATTTGTACACATGATGTATTCTCTCGAAGAGAGAGTGGCATCACATTGGCTTCAACTTCAACGCCCTTGGGGGACGATCGGAAGGCTTCCAGTGAAAATACGGATCGCCTCGTTTTGGTATGGGACCCAACAGATGCAGTAGAGTAGGGGAGGCCTGACCATATCTACACAGCCCATAGTCAGCTTCGATCGAACTATGCGATATATAGACGTAAAGGGACTTGCGATCAGCGCCCAAGATTTTGAGGCGAGAAACTAATAAGTCAAGCCGAGTGATGACAAGTTGTTTTCAGGTGTTTAATATGTGGGGCATATGTTAAGTGGTCATCTAAGATGAGAATGATTCCTAGAAATTTGACCTGTGAAGTAACAGAATAGGCGAACCATATAAGGTTTGGTTCGCTGGAAGAAGGTGGCAGTTCTTCGATTCACTTTTTTTCTTAAAAAGCACTGGCTGAGGTTTTGGTGGGGAAAAAATGGGCCATTGGAGCTAGCCCATTGTGAAATATTTTCAATAGCCAGTTGAAGTTGCCGTTCGAGAAGGGCAGCCTGGCACCGATTATGTATACACTCGCAAGGTTCATCGACATAGAGGAAAAATTGGTCAGTCGGAATAGAGGTAACAAATATATTAAAAATCAAGAGCAAATAGTAGTCACTTAAAACACTCCCTGCGGAACGCCTTCATCAGAGTAAAGTGGTTGACAGAATAGAAGAGCAACCGAACCTGGAAGATCTGTGGGAAAAAGGGCATTTGATAAAAAGAGGGAGTTGTCGGCGAAACCAAGGAATGAAGTTTAAGGAGAATCCCAGTTCTACACGTTGTGTCGTAAGCTTTTTTCAAAGTCAAAAAAGACACCAGAACCATCCCACCAGTTTTGAGAGGCTTCCCGGATGTCATGGTCTAGTTTAACCAAGGGGTCGCAGTCGAACGATTTTAGCGGAAACCAAATTGAATTTGAGAAAGTTTGACACCTCTCCAGAACAGGGAGTAAGCGGCCAGAAATCATTTTCTCCATTAATTTTACAGGAATGACAGGTCACCGAAATTGGTCTTTGGTTGTCTGCCAACTTTGGATCTTTTTCCCAGGTTTGGGAATAGGAATTACAAAAGCTGTAGTCCAAATAGATGGAAAAGAGATTCGATCCAGATTCTGTTATATACATCCAGCAAAAATGCTGACGCCGAGGGATGGATATGACCGAGCATGATGTACGAAATCAGGTTCTGGACCAAGGCCACCGTCTTTTGCTATTTGCCAATGCAGTTGATATCTCTGCAAATTGTAAAACAGACGGTTGTAAGGTATGATTCCCCTTTCGCTGCTCTCATTTTTGAAAGGCTTCAGTGTTGCGAATGAACTCGAATGGCTCGCAAAGCTATAATCTAACGCATCCGCTACCACCGCATGGAGCGGAGATCGTATCAGTTATATCAGGCCCATACGGACGGACTGGGTGAAGAGTTATTGGAGCGACGAGATATTTTCTGTGTAACTTTCAAACACTACGAAAAGGGGAGTTGTGAGTTAACAGCGATATGTAGTTCGAAAAATATTGTTACGCGTTTGACGATTAAATTCGCCGAGATCTCGCTGCGGTGCTTTAAAAATAACATGTTTGAGGTGGTACGGTCCTTTTTGTATTGCCTGTAGAGTTTCTTCTTCTATCGGTTGGCTTTGTGCGCACTTTTGGGACCACCAAGGGTTTGCCGACCCTGCCTGAGGAAGAATGCGGAATGCAAGTTCGCTGCCGAGATGACTACTTTCGGAAGAGGCAAAAGTCATCATCAACAGTCGGAAATCGGTTACTGAAGGAGAAAGAGAAGATAGCTGTGGCCTGATAAAAAAGGAGCCCACTCGCTCCATCATAACGCCAGCTGGAGTTGGGTTTTGCATTGGGCTTGGAACAAACTCATTTAATGCTATTGGGTAAATGATCACTGCGAATAAATAATCAAGCGGGACCAGGTAAAGCGATTCATAGGGAATGGGAGCAAAAGGAATATCAATACAAGAAGAAGTCGTGTGTATCTAAACGTTCATAGGTTAGGGAGTCCTGTGTTAAGGCATACCAGGAAAAGGGGGTTAGGAGATCCTATTAAGATCTTGAACTTAGATGAAGTGACAGAGTCACCCCACAAGGGGTGCGAAGGTTGAAGTCCTAGTATAACAAACCGGAGTAGGGAGCTGTTTAAAAAGATCAGCTAAGTCGACCTGTAAATTCACACTCGAGCTAAGTAGTATGAACATATAGTAAATCGTCGATGGACCAAGTGATTCTGCCGCTAGCTGCATGAAGTTTGGTTGGAGGGACTGGGAATAGGGGATAGATTTGTGAATGAGTATTCCTGCCTCCTCCCCTATCATTGTAACCTCTTTCTATAGAAGTCTAACGCGATTAATTCAGATGGTTGAAAGAAGCCACGATGACATAGTCGAAGTGTCCTGCAAATATGCACTTGGGTGTACATATGTTTATTAGTTGCAACAAGTTCTTCGAAATTAGAGTAATAGACACGACAATTCCATTGAAGAAAGTAGTCATGATGAGTTATGATATTATGATGGTGGTCGATAGAGACAAATTGTATCTATGTGACTGTGGGTAATGTTTAGAGGTTGGTTCAGATTGAGAGGGAAGTTTGAGACGTGGGTTCTCGGCGAGGAGGGGAACAAAACCTGGGGGGAAAGGGTAATCATACACCAGAGATTTTAGGTTGTATGACCTCTTTTTGGGAGGAGTTTTTCAGATTTTTTGTGGAAAGAGCTTCACCATGATGCGAGATAAAGTTGAATTCAACCAATAACAACTTGTTTATGTGGTTTGGTTGGTTAATAGCAAGAAGCATTCGTATGCCATTATTTATTAAGTGAGAGCAGTAATCAGTAATCCGCTTGGCAAGCGATTCAGAAATGTGGGACGGGCAATAGAGTTATCTTCCATGGATTGGGAAGGGAAGGTGACTAAACGGAAGGTATTTCTTTTTGCAGAAATGTGTTGCGGGTTTACGACATCGATTTCCAATATGGGATTCGATGAAGTATGGCAAGGGCTACTGATGTGTGTAAGAAATTTTCCCAGTACTTCATCACTGACGGGTGATTTACGGGACAATTGGGGCAGTTTGATTGGAGATGGGGACCTCTGGGTCTATCTTCATGCCTCCAACGGACCCAGAACGCTTAGAGCGTTTGCGACGTTTATGTTGAACAGTTTCTTCCATTCACCTTTTCTCGGAAGTGCAGGAAGCATTAGAAAAGAGTGGGTCTTCGCATAGCGCACCACTTGGGTTTTGTCATCCACATCGTCTTCTAAGGTATAGAATCCCTTAAGAGAGCGCTGGTAAAGGAAACTCGGGAGAAGAGTTAAAGGAAGAATCAGAAGAGCTAGGAAAAAAAAAAAAAAAAAAAAAAAACAAAAAAAAAAAAAAAGAGGAAAAAAAAAATTTTAATTTTTTTTTGGTAAGGTGTTTTTTTGTTGTAGTTGGTGTGTGTTGTGTTTTTGGGATTGGTGAAAATAATATAATAATTAAAATTTGAGAAAAACGTATTTATAATATGAAAATAAAGTAGTATATGGATAGATATAATCTGTCTTGTGTTATGACTGTTATAGATTGTGTTGTAGTGGCTGGGTTAATCAATGGGGTAGTGTTTTTGATCGATTTTGCACTTTCTTTGAATGTCGGCTTCGCTTTTGTTCGTCATGTAATGTAGACTTATGGCGAGGTCTCTTCTTGAATTGTCAATTATTTGTTTATCGTTCTTGGGGTTAGGCTTTGTTTTGTGTTTAATAAGATTTCGGTTTGCTCTATTAATTAACTGTATATAATGTTAAACTTGTGCGACTATCTTTGGTGTCTGTGTGTTTTGAATTACATTTCTTTTCTCTGGGATTTTAGTTAGTTAGTGGGAGTGGTGTATGATTGACCGTTTCCTCTTGTCATGTATGGAGGTTTGGTGTGATTTATTTGCTCCATGATTTGGTGAGTATTGGGACATCGTGTGTCCTTTGGCAGAAATATGTTTTTCCTAGGATTTTTGTATTGATGAGCAGCTTAGTTCATTGCTAGTTTGCTTGAGATGTTATGTTTCGCTCAGGATAGGCTTGTTGTTATTGTAGCTTGTTTTTTGGACGGAGATTGATCTAAGGCTTGCTTGTTTTGGGTACTCTTTTTGTATGAAGTTTTTGAACAAGTCATCTGCTACTTTGACCATACGATGGTATGGATCAGGTTTGCAGTACATGCTGAGGTTTTGTAAAGGGGAATGGTAATGAGAGGAGTTCTGTTTAGGAATTGGTTGTGTTTGGCGGATTAACACTTCGGAGGCGTGTGGGCAGCTGTTTTATGTAGTGGCGTAATTGATTTGATTTTGATTCGTTTTTGGTATTTTCCATTTGAAGTCTGGCGTATAGCATCTCTCCTGCTCAATTTTATAGTAATTGGTAAAAATAGCTTCTAAAAGCCTCCTGGTTCAACAGGTAAGAACGGGCAATTGAAAAAGAATTCATCTGTGGGGTTCCCATGACTCAGTTTTCTACAGTAAGGGATATTTTCACATTTAGTCAGAAGTGAGCGTAAATGACCGGTTTTCAACGGTACCTCATCCACGGGGAGGAAGTGTGGGGTGAACTGTAAACTCGTGCGGGAAGAGCACCGGATAGCCCAAGAGGCTGTGATGGGAAAAGGGAGGGTAACCTATCAAATTCAAAGGGACTTATGGTGGGAATTGAATTTTGAACTTGAATTAAAAAAAAAAAAATTGTATTTTTTTCCGCTCTAGGACACTGAAGGGCAGTATTTACCCGCCCACAGTATCCACAAGAGCCACCCACCAACTGCAAAGGTAACCAGACTTGGGGGTCTGCGGTTAGTGTCGATTTTTCTTATGCATGATTTCCTTAGGTGGGACTCAGCTGGGCTAGGTGTCACCTGGGTGTGCTGGTTTGACATCGAAACGTAGCTGGGGCTTAAGGCCGATAATCATGCTCTCGTCGCTGTATTGAGTAAGGGGTAGTCTCGGAAGAGACAGAAATTGTTTTGCATTGTACGTTAATTGTGTTTGTTTGGGTTGGGTAGGATTACTTCGACCTCAACCTTGGTTGCATCAGATCATAGTGGAATGTCGAGCCCCGTTTTGTGTACACTGGTACTGGAGCGAGCCTTACTGAGAGGTTCCTGGATGGTGAATGCTATTTCTGATTGTGATGTTTATGTCTTTTGTTTTTTTTCCTAGGTTTAAACGACGTACTCCTATTAATAACATCACGCCATTTATTGTTATTTACGGATTTCTATTGTATATATTTAAAGATATTTTATGATTAATATGATAAAACTGAATATAACTTGGGAGCGTAACCTTGAAACGCGGGTAGCTCTCCACCAGCATATGCCGTCTTAGAGCCTATCTTACTTCCTCTAGTACCCCACGCACGTCGGGCGGGCCATGGGTGTGGCTCGGGAAAGCTCCCGACATACCCGCGTCCCAGTCCCGAAGAATGAGAATATGTTCGGGCCCCCACAATAAGGCGGCCGGACGAATTAGGCGAAGAATACGCCGTTTTTTGTTAACATATCTCTTCATCTCCTAGCGGTGTTGTAAAGGGAGGGCAAGACGCACGAGATGGGTATACTAGAGACAACTGGTCCATATCAGATTTGATGGGAAATG
>JABUQX010034142.1:0-7500 GCA_015478945.1 Trachelipus rathkii
ATATAAAATATATCTTTAGTAACAAAAGTATATATAAGTATATAAAGTTGCAGCAGTAATCTCTCAATTAAAAGTAATTGCAAATATAATTATTAATAAGGAATAAGTTAAATGTTAATTAATAAAACCAATTAAAACCCTTTATATTTATTAAAAATGAATGAAAAAATATGGAATATTCAAAAGCACTTTCTTTTTGCAAGCTCTGATAAGGTTTATAAAAATAAATAACTTTTATTTAGGAAAGATATATTAAATAAAAAACCACAAATTCTTCACTAACAACTTCAAGTAGAATCTATGAAGCCATGGAAAACAATTGATATACTTGTATCAATAAAATATAATATCTGTTTTTATATTTCAAAGGGAAAAAATATACATTATAATAAAGATACCGTAAATTTGTAAAAAGATGTATATACGACTATATATATATATATAATATATATCTATATAGTATGTATATACATAAATGCTTTTATATAGATACACAAGGGTTTGGGGTAATGTAAGTAACTTTTGGGAGAAATATATTTTCTTGCTTCAGGCAAAAGACTCACTCTACTTTCACTCTATTCTTTCGTATCCATTTATAAGTTCAACTGCTTGGCCTGGCTCTAGCAAGACGAGTGAGGAAGCTTTGAATATGATTATGCGAGCTAACCTCGATATTTCCTAACGTGAGGGAACAGAGAATGTAAGGGGGAGTTTTGTTGTGCATAGCTGACACGATCTATTTTGGTGCAGAGAACGTTCGAGAAAAACATATTTTGATTTTGTACGAAGCTAACAAAACGAAGTTATCGTCTTGTTAAAGAGTTTTAAGTCTTAGTGGAAGAGTTTTTAAGGGCATATATGCATTCTATATGCAGTCTCTGGGCGAGGCTTGTTTGTTCAAATGGAAGTGTTTTCTTGTATGAGTCAGAATTGAAATCGTGAGAAAAGAGTAAAGAATTTGGTCTGTTGGAACTTGTAAAGGTTTCATAAACACATTGCACAATCATGTTGATTTTAAATATTGTTTTGGATTCAAAACTGAATTCCGATAAAGACCCCCTTTAAGACAGGAATCTTTAAATCTGAAAAGAGAACCTATAGTGAAAATGGGTGTGCATCCTGTCTAAGGACACCTTTCTAGCATCCATCGGAGATGGTAGTCTCGCATTGCTCCAGGATGAGGAACACTGGTTAAATTTACAGATTCTGGAACATGAAGAAAACTGTCCAGAAGAGTTACATGCCTAATCTACTGACAGGATAAAAAACAAGGTAGGAAAACAAAACAAGTCTGGTGTCTGAGGTATAATATTTGCGGATGTGTAGTGTAAATCTAAAAATTTGGTAAGTGTATACCAGTGGTGCACGGTAGTCCGAACTATTTCTTATTCCCTACGGTCATTTTTTAAAACGCTTTTCTTTCTTAGGATGTTGAGAGAGTTTTTTAAACTATTTATTAAAGGCGGTTTTAATTGTTACTTTGCGTTGCTTTAACCTAGTTTAAAATTAATCATGTAAATTAAAGCAAATGTTAATAATGTTAATATCGCGAAATGATATCAACTATTCAAAAGAAAAAATAGTAATAAAACAAGGTTAGTTTTTAATAATTAAATGGTCGCCAGATTAATCAAATGATCAGATAAGACTTTAAGATTAATCAAAACAAAACGGTAAACATTAAAGTTAATGGTTAGTTAAAACAAAGCAATTTCTGACTTAATTGTAAGCTCGTAGCGGCGAATGCTAAGAATATTTCTTCTTAAAAATACTAGAAAATGAAGCTAAAAACTTCTTCTTAAAAGTAAGACTATTTTCGGAAAAAATCTTGAAAATACTAAGTTACATTACTTTTAAGACTATTCATCTATGTTTAAATTCATGCAGAAAATAAAAAAAAACGCTAAGATGTGATATTTGCATCCACAAGTTCTCTCATTTTTTACCACCTCAACACAATTTGACAGACTGAGGAGAGCGAGATCTTCACTGTAGTTCTCTTATGTCTCCTGTCTCTACGTCATTGTCATACTTTGAAAGCGAGGATAAGACACAGGATCTTCACTGTAGTTCCTTTATGGTCTTTTCATCTCGGCTATATGTCATTCAGACATTTAAGGTTTATCAGAAGAACGTTGTGATGTCTTACAACCCATTATAAGCATAATATTCTTATGCCAATCTAGGTAACCGAAGATGTCCTAGAACTAATAGTGTATTCAATTTATAAGATTAAGTTATGCTCTGAGCTTTGAAATTCTAATCCAAGCTAATGTACTTAACCTATCAACGATCATTTAATCCAAGCTAATATACTTAACCTATCATCGATCATTTTTATTTAATCCAAGCTAATGTACTTAACCTATCATCGATCATTTTTATTTAATCCAAGCTAATGTACTTATACCTAGACTTATAAGAAAACTGTAAAGCAATTTTAGACTAAACCTACTAAAATCTGCCTTACCCATATGTTATTAGGATGTACTTTATGCGCCGGCGGCAACCTTTGTTTCTTACATCATTTTTCCGGAGCACTCACACAAAAATGCTCACTACGTCAGCCAAACAGGTTTTTAAATATAGCCACCATTCTATATATTTTCCCCTTAGCCAACTGGCAAGAAACTCTTGATTTTTGCCTAAACACAACTTGAAATAGCTTCACCAACGGCGGTAGCTAACCTGAAGTACATCTTTAAAATTGTGCTTAAAACAATTAAGTAAGCAATGTACAATATAAAGCAACTATATACTAAACCAGTAGACTTATATCCTTATTATTATTATTTTTTTTCATATAAAAAAAAAAAGTTTTTTACTTTTTTGTTTTTTATCCTATTTTTATTTTTAAAAATTGGTTTGTTCCCCCCTACGGAATGAAACACATTTATGTTGTAAAAAAAAATAAAAAAAAATAATAAGCGCGATTATAACTATGAAGCTAATGCGGACTAATCTTAGTAATATATACAAAACTTATGCTTTAAGTTCAAAACTAAATGCTTTTCGTTTCTTCCTTCGATGCTCAAAAGAAATTAAACGTTTGGCAAAAGTTTTCTCAATGGTAAAAACTAGGTTATTTTAAAATTAAATTTGATATTTTAAAATATCAGGAGAGCAAAAAAAACGTGTTTCCAAATCTGGAAAGATTCTTATATTTATATAAAACGTGTTCATCGGAACATCTTTGAAAGAGTAGCTTTCACTAATCTAAAAGAACAAAAAAAAATCAAAATCAAAAAAAATGTTATCGTAAAAATCTGTTACTGGACATCTTTTAAATCAACGCTGTAGGAAAATAACGTTATAAATTCCTTATCTATCTGCTTTAGGAGAGGGCTGTCTCAATCGCTTGAGTCTCCATGCACAAAATTTATGAAATAAACTGCTATTAAAAACCTTCGCTTTCCAAAATTCTATTAATAAATTAAAAAATGGAACAACTAATTATAAAGACATAGTAAACAGTTATGGTACGCAACGTAATCAACGACTGGCTTGGTTACTTTTAGGTATTCCCAGGAGAAACACAGGGGAAAACATCATCCCAAAAACTGGTAACTTCCTTTAAAAGGACCTAATTTTCAAGCGCTATTACTTGACATCGGACATGATGAGATGAAATAACATACGTCTTTTCCGTTTTCCGGCTCGGTTTTTAAGGATTCTAAGAAAAATACAGGGGAAACTTTCGGCCCGAACTGGTAATTTTCCTTAAAAGAATCTAACCTCAGAGCGCTGTTATGTAACATCGAGCATAATAAGATGTACTACGTAATTGTCTTTTTTACGAAGAATTGCAACTCAACGAACTATGATTTCTTTTAGCCATCTCCTCTCAATCATTAATAATAAAATTAAAATAAAATAAAATAAAACGCATAAACTGGCTACATCCATTTTCTACTAACAATGAATTTCGTGGCTTGTCCAATCTTCCAAACTATTTTCTTGTCATTCTCGAACAAAGTCTTTTTAGGAAAGTTGGCACTTGTCGCCTGGTTTACTTTAAAACGCTAATTTCTCTCTATTAAAACTTAAATGAGCAAGACTTTATTGCTAAAAAAAAGAAATACTTATACTTAAAATTGTTTCGTTGTTGCTGGCGAGCTTCTTGTCTCTCAAGCACTGTTATCCAGATTATGTTTTCACACTACATACATGTGACAACATACATACTCATACATCACACATATACTAATCACATATATATATATATATATATTATATAATATATTATATATATTATATATATATACTATATATATATATATATATATATATATTTATTACGATATATAGTATATATATATTATATATATATAATATATATATATAGTATATATTATATTATATAATTATTATATATATATATAGTTTATGAAATCGAACTCTGGGTCCGGAGAAGTTGCTTGCGCAGTGCGATTCATCTTCGTCTTCTTCTTCTTCTTCACTGGAATCAGTATCCAATGGTTCTGTTTGGGCTAAGTAAACTCTCGTAGGTCTTTTCCTCCGAATTAATTCAGTTTCTTTCTCCTTATCACCTTCTAATCTCACTTTATTCTCTATCTCTTATCTCTTAATACACTTCTTCTTCATCTGCAGTAAAAGACTCGTTTGCCATTTCCACTCAAGAAAAAGTAGGCAACAAATTCTTTTAAAACAAAAAATAAAAACTATCGTTAAATTAACGCGTAAAAATGAACGATTGTAGAACACTGGCTATAACACAAGATTCGCTAAAAAAAAATTACCATAAACTCGGGCAGCTTCTCGAATATTTTAAAGTTCTTATAAAAGACTAAGAAGTGCTGCTTTAATTTGTTCGGTTTGCTAAAAGTTTCGAAAAAGCTATCTTCGTTCGACTATATATATATAGCTTGTTGAAAAAAACACTGTATTCTCGATCGACTTATATATATATATTGCTTTAAAAAAACTAGTTCGCGTTCGACTATAGATATATCTTGCTTTAAAAACAAACTAGTCCTCGTTCGACTGATACTATGATATATATCTTGCTTTTAAAAAAAAAAGGACATTTAGTCTAATAAAAAAGCTTTCTTATTACTGAATCCCCCCAAAAAGCTTAAAAGAACGCTTGGGCTGCAATAAATATATTACATATA
Source organism: Trachelipus rathkii (assembly GCA_015478945.1). NCBI lineage: Eukaryota > Metazoa > Arthropoda > Malacostraca > Isopoda > Trachelipodidae > Trachelipus > Trachelipus rathkii. The sequence continues at coordinate 5,136 of JABUQX010034142.1, forward strand.
TATATATAATATAGTATATATATATAACTGCTTTTGGCTTGTTGTGTTTGGGGGGGGGGGGGGCTGTGGTTTTTTTGGTTTTTTGTTTTTGGTTTGTGGTAGATGACCTTGGTGTTTGTGTGTTGATTTGCTTTCTGTTCATGGTTTGTGTGATGAGAGGGGGGGGGGCGGGTGGGGTGCGTGGGCGGTGGTAGCGGTGTGGGGGTGGGGGGGGATTGTATATATATTAGTTATATATATAGGTATATGAAATAAGTATATGAGGGGATAAAATATAACACATTTACTATGTATTATAGTATATATAATATATAACACCGAGTTTTGTTGACGTTCGTGTGTGCGTCTGTGCGCTTTATGCGCTTATTTCTATCCGAGACGAGCAGTTTGATCAGCCTATGGAATAGTTGATCGGAGTGCTATATTGAGTGTGTCAGCTTGTGTGTGGAGTTCTTATAAAGCGAGATTTTCGTCTGCGTCACTAGGCACACGAGTTCTGTCTGCTCAATTCTCTCTCTTGTTTCCTCTCTCTCTCTATACACACACGTATATATTATATAGTGTTAGTATCTCTTACTAGTATATACAGAATGTTAGTTAAAAGAAAGAAGAATTTAAAGAAAAAAAGGATAAAAATAAATTTGAAAAATCTACTAACGATTATTGTCACCAATTTTCCTCTCGACCTAGACTTGTTTGAAATCAATATGAAAATTAGCACACACAAAATATATAATTTTACCAAACCGTAAAAACTATAAAACACTCTCTCAAGTAATAATATAAAATATGACGCTTAAGTTAAACGCCTCTTAAAATACACACCTTTATGAAACCAAAGCTATTAAAATATTAAAACAATCTATATCAACTACATAAAGAACCAATTTAAATGGATGATCACTGCCGCCGTAATAAATAAAAAGTACTTAAATTAAAATATTTTTGATAAACCTTTTTTTACATAAACAATGACAACCTGTAACTATTTTGAATTATAACAATTGTATCTTTTATTTTTAATAGTGTTGCGCGCGCGCAACTTTTAAAATGTTTGTATATTTCATGGGGGGGTGAAGGGTAAGAATGTTTTTCTTCTTTTCGATTTATGGAGAACCCTTTTCTCCGACTTTGCTAGGAGCTTCCTTTGTGAAGCTGGTTATGGGAGAACCCTTTGTTCTCCCGACTTTGCTAGGAGCTTCGCTGTTGTGAAGCTGTCTGGGGTGAGAGAGGCTTCTCTCTAGCCGTTGAACTGCACCGTGCTGAGTATGGGGAGACTTGGCTATCCGTATGTCTCTCGACCGTTGGACTGCTAGCTTGGGGGGAAAACTCTTCCCTTTAAAAATTAAAATAAACTGTTATTTTTTTTAATTAGAAATTCTTTACTTGTAAGACCTGTTTTTCCATGTATTGCTCCCTTATGGAAGGTTGTGGGTTGTTTGTTGGGTTGCTGATTGGGTTTGTATTGCATCTGACTACTAGGACGATCAAGATTCCATTTCAATTCTGGCATTCGGGTTTCCAATTGTCGATTGTGGCACTTTCTGGTGCCTCTAAGACACCAATCGTTTGTTTAGGATATCAATGAATAAAAGCATCCGCCTTTTACTCTTTATTTGTAGGAAGCATTTAAGACCTCGGAACATAAATTCAACCCAAATCCAACAAGGGGCTAAATTCCGACAGTGAACCCAATCCCAACAACCTGTTTCAAAACAAAGAATTTCGAAATAAATGGAATGTCCCACGAAATTACAGTACAATTAATGTGGATTTAAATCCACTGTATCAGAAATTTACAAAGATTAAGAAATATATGACACTATATTCTGATTATAAGTGAGGGAGAGTTCATACAGTACAATATCACTGATACATTTATAAAATTGTTGCACTCATTAACAAAGTAATTGCAATATAATTATTTTACTTAAGTATAATTTTAATTTAATATATAGAAACCAATTAAAACACAACTTTATATTAGATTATTAAAAAAATGAATTGAAAAAATGATAGGAAATTTTTCAAGAATGTACCTTTAGTATACTCGTAGCTATATCCGACTAATTAAATGTTTGGGATCACCGCTGTGTATGTTCCAATAATATTTATTAAATAAAAAAACCACAAATTACAATATATACTTAAAATTCAATGGTAGAATCTATGAAGCCATGGAAAACAATTGATATACTTGTATCAATAAAATATATATTATCTTTTTTTATTTCAAAAAAAAAAAACATATATATTTGATAATAACGAAACGCAAAATTGTAAAAGATTTTCACTATACAAAATAAATGAGTAGTACATATAGTATGATATAGATGAGTGAAATATATCTATATAGTATGTATAT
>JABUQX010034142.1:12500-17876 GCA_015478945.1 Trachelipus rathkii
TTTCATCCTGGTATATTAACATGCAGGGAAAGTTTCGAAAAACTGTCCAAACCCGAACAATTACTCTACCAATTTGCTACGAGTATGTTACCTTTTCGTTACTGTCAGTGCTATATCCGCCTATTGGAAAAAGTTTATTTGCACCTTTCCCCAAACACACCAACACACCGACATATCAACCCACCGACACACCAGCACACCAACCTACTAACACACCAATAAACCAACCCACCAACACACCAATACACCAACACACCAATACACCAACACACCACCACGCCAACACACCAACATACCAACACGCCAACACACCAACACGTCTAACGACACCAACACACCAACACAGCCAACACACAACACACCAACACACCAACGACACAACACACAACCACCAATACCCCAAACACACACACAATCCCAATACACCAACAAACCAACAACCAATACACCAAATAACCAACACACAACACACCAACTACATCCAACACACCAACCACACCAACAAACCAGTATCGATCCAATTGCCTTTTATTGTCAAATAAAGATACAACTTTCACAGAATTCTCTCTTTGGAAAATTTACTTTACAATCATCTGCTTCAGGGGAAGAAGATATAGTTTTTTAAAATTTGATCATCAAAAAGCCTTGTATCTAAAATTAAATTATTGATAATAAAATAATATTATTATTATTATTATTATTATTATTATTAATATTATTATTAATTATTAATTAATTATATTATTATTATTAATTATATTATTATTATTATATTATTATTATATTATTATTATTATTATTTATTATTATATGGTATTTATTATATTATTATTTATTAATTAATTATTGATATTATTATTTATATCATTATTATTATTATTATTATCTATTATTATTACCTTTAGTATTATTAATCTTCATTATTTAGTATTTATTATTAATTATATTATTAATGTATATTATTATTATTATGTATTATTATTATTAATTATTATTATATATTTGTGAAGTTTAAAAATATAATTTTATGAAAAATCAAAAAATCAAAACAAAGCTTACATTGCTTTGCAAATACAACTATTATCATGGATATCAGGTGTACCTGCAAAACACTCCACATTTCATTACATTTCGTTACATTTCATTCCATTTCATTAAATTTCACATTGATTCCGGCTATAATTTTTAATCAAAAAGAATTCCTGCTATGCGCAAGATAGTTAAAATTACAACTTGAAATACAAATTTTTAAAAAAAAATTAGCATTCATACTTGTAAGGAGGGGATTGTGATCCGTCGTGTAATGCTTTCCATATTTTACTTGGTTTATACATGTGTTGCATAATTCGGGCTTAAAGTGTTAGTTGTGTGTATCCCACATAAGAGGATTTACATCCTACTTCTTGCAATTAAATTGATACACAACATAACTTCTGTAATACTCCGAACAATGACCACGGGTACTAAAATATGAGGACACTCGTCTCGGTGTGTAGTAACTTCTAACATTAACTCTTTTCTCTGACTTAACATGTTCCTTTACAATTATGTTTTATTTTCGTTTTTCTCTAGAAAAATTTGTCAAAATTAATGATTTAAAAGTTTATTCTGCTTTCCATGTTAAGTGAATTTTTAATTTTAATTGCAAAAAGAAGTAGAATGTTTCCTCTTATGTGGATAACCAATAACACCTTTAAGAACCAACAATTATGAACACAGGTATAACAAGTAAAATATGGAAGCATTACCACGACGGATCACAAATCCCTCCTACAGCTGAATTTGCTAATTGTTTTAAAATTTTATTTCAAGTTGGTAATTTTAACTATCTGCGCATCAGCAGAATCTCTTTTTATTAAAAAACTAAAGCCCGACATCAATGTGAAATTTCATGAAATGAATGATGCTTGAAATGTTTTTTTGATATTTGATCGTTTTTTGCAGGTAACCTAGTAACCATGATAAAGTTGTATGTTGCAAAGCAGATGTAAGCTTTTTTTGATTTTGACATTTCATCAAAATTATTTTTTAAACAACAATTAATGTAAAATAATTTTATTTTTATATTATTATATTATTATTATTATTATAATTAATTATTATATTAATTATTATTATATATTATTATTATTATTATTATTATTATTATTATTATATATTATATTAATATATTATATTATTATTATTATTATTATTAATTATTATTTTTTTATTATTATATCATATTTAATTATTTACTTTTATTGTTGAGATTTTGTATTAAAAGAAACCTTAAGTGAAGTCCTAAAGTTTCTTTTGGTCAAATTTTTGGCAACAGATTAAATTTTTATTGTTCGGAGAATCTTTTATCAAAGTTCGACGATATCATTGGGCCAAATATGTGACGTACCTATAACTTTGTTGATCGGATTTTAATGGTAATTTATTAATGCTTAAGCCTACGTTTATATAATATTTTCAAATATACATTTTCCCGACAACATTATTTTGCCTATTGGTCGAAACTTATGTAATGCTATAATTTAGGTCGAAGTTTTTCTATTAACTTGAATTATTTTTCATTTTGAATTCTTCTCTTGGTTGAAAAATTAATTCAGTCATGTTATGAAATTGAATTTATTTTTGAACTTGTATTATATAGTGCAGTAGAAATAGTGTTAGATGGTGGAACTCATTGCAACAAAAAGATTTCCTGTTGTAAAGGGTAATGTAATACGCTCCTAATTTGCTACTGTCACGCAAAACGTGGTAGCCCTAGTGATTGAGATCAGAAACATAATACTGTAGCTCGCGACGTGGAGTCCAGTGTTACGAATCTCGCTGTGATGGACAGTAAAAAATTCTCCCTTGAACTCATTCATTCTGGACAAAACAAAAAAAAAAATTATTGGAAAAAACAAAAAAAAAAAATTAAAAGTCATAAAAAATTCAATGGGTATCAAATTACAAGAAATTTCATGCTGAAAAAAGTATGATGACATTGAATTTTAAAAGTAACATGCAAAAAAACGTACATCAACGTAACCCTGTATTTAAACCTTAAACTGCATATAAATATGCACATTACATTAACCTTTACCCTGATGCAAGGGACTATTGATTTTACTTTGATTATCTGTTTCAGGTTGGTAATCTTTGTTTTGAGTGAAGAAATAATCATAAGAAAATGGAAGAAAAAACCTACTTTTTGTTGCTCCAATGTGCTTTGTGACGATACTCCCTATGTCGCATTAACAGCAAAAGGGCTTGACGGGAATTATCAACGCGAGCAAACAAAGAGATGATAAAATTCATGAACTTTTCAATTCCAAGCCTACTGGTGCTGTTAAAGTACATATAGGATGTCGATGTGCATTACGTCAATCCTATCAAAATTAAAAGTGATATAAAACTGAAAAACATCAAGATGATATTCCTTCGACCAGCTCGAGACGCTACGAGAAAAGTAGAAATCATCAATTTGCAAGAGAATTGTTTGTTTTTTAGGAGATTATCCACAGAATATAAAAGCTGTGTAAAAATGGCAGTCATTCTGTGCGCCCCACCTCTTCAGTTTCGGAGCAGACAATTTTGAAATTATGCGAAGGACTAAACAGTGATTAATGGCTAGCAAATTGTACATGCATAGGATGCTTGTGTCAGTCCATAGGATTTACCGTGCTGCAGAAGCTCGATATCCACCAAGTTGAGAGGGCCAATTTTAGGATCGGCGAAACCCATTCTGTGAGTATACTCTCGAAGGCAGTGGAGGATACCACATCAGTAGGCCAGTCAGGTTGGCACTTGATTATTCTGATGCTTTGTAAAGACATTGAGGTGGTTACAAGAACAACTGTCAAGAGTCAATATCTGTCAATGACTTAGTGGAAAAAATGCGTAGTTTTTTGCCAGAGGGAAGTGAGCCTTACACTTCTAGACATTTGAAGAAAAAATTGCAAGACTGGTTTGGTGACAACATCATAATATCAGGCACAGATGGGAAATGTAACATGATAACATTTGGAAAAACTGTATCAAATATAATCTTGGACTATCACAAACAAAAAAGATTTGATGACCCCGTATTGATGAAGAAAAATATTAGATTAATCGAGTCTGTAGCAAAACTGAACAGAACTAAAAAAATTTGTTGTCAAAAATAAGACTTGTTATCCTAGTTGCATAGTTATTGCATCCGTTGAAGAAACAAGACATTTTTAAATCCTGTTTACTAACTTTTTGGGATTATCCTAATCAGTGGCAAGCGCAATGATCTGAAGCAGTTTCGATAGGTCACGGCAGTTAATTGCAAGCTTGGCAAGCTTCGTTTTCTGGTATCGCCCAAATTCCTCATGCCATAGGCATTACAGATTCACAGAGATCTTTGGCTTGTCTTGTTACGTAATTGATGAGCTTTGCAGTCTTGAGATTCAGTGTGTATTATGAATGAAGGGCAGAAATAAATACATTCTTCCTTGTAATGATGCAAGTAGCCCAAAGCGTTGTCTTTTACCATCAGGCCCTTCTCTCCAATGGGCCGTGTCGTCGACAAAATGACCATTAATATAATATATATATATATATATATATATAATATATATATAATATATATATTATTATATATATTATAATATAAGATGCCTATAATATAATATATATAATAGTATATATATAATATATATTATAATATTATATATATATTTATATATATAATATATACTATATTATATATATATATATATATATATATAATATATATATATATATATATATATATATATATATATATATATATATATATATAATATATATATATATATATATATAATATATATATATATATATATATATAATATGAGATGGGAATTCTCTGAGATATTAATTACTCTCATAAAATTCAATTTTTCTCCTTTATCTTTTTTTATAAGAAAAGATTCCATAGTTCAAAGAAAACTTCCATTGAGAACCTAATCTTTATTACTGTAATAAATAAAGTAAAATATTTTAAGATTTTAAAGCAAATATAAATGCATTGACAGATTCTGAGAACTCAGTTTATGGCATGTTTGAAGGCCGCTCTTAATGACACTTCTGAACTGGAAGAACAAGACTTAGAAAATTTATGACTATTTCTGTGTTGAATTTCAAAGAGAGGAACTTTGATAGTTTTCTTTTCTTTTTTTTTTTTAATTTAGTCAAAATTAGTTTTAGAATTAAAAAAGAATGTCCAAGTAATTGACAAAATAAATATTTATTAAACTGCACAAACAGACTAATAGAGAAGCAATAAACAAAGTTCAACAAAGCATAAGCAAACAATATTAAAATTTATAAACAATTAAGATAAATGCACTCACAACTTTTTAAACTAATATATAGGATATAGTATTATATTAT
>JABUQX010034143.1:0-7500 GCA_015478945.1 Trachelipus rathkii
AGTTATAGTGGGACCGTTTTAACCTTTTGGGTCCACTCTGAGAAAAATGAGAGAGAGGAAGTGAGTTAGTTTACTCTGATTCATTTCGTCTCCTGACTGATTGTTGAAATTATTACCTTAGAATAGAATATATTTGTGCATTTTTTATTTTTATCATAAAATCCTATTATGACTCGATCGATAGTGAGGCGTGTGTAAGAAATAAAATGGTGTTAAAAGTTGATTTGGTTAGTATTATTAAGCTGAGTGAGGCAGGGTTGTGGTTATGTTCCATCCCTTGGTTATTCCAATATGTAATATAGATGAGGGTATGAAAGAATTGAGAAGGTGGGCGTGACAGGAAATGGTGTTAGAATGATGGAGATGAGTGGAGGGTGCAATATCTATTATATACGGATGATTTTTGGTTTTTGTGTGGGCGAATCTAAAGAGTTTGAGAGGATTGGTAAGAGAGATTTGGTAGAGTGTGTAAAAAGGAGTGTTTGAAAATAAAACGTATGAATAAGAGTATAAGGTTTATGAGTTGTTGAGGTGAGGACAGTCCTCAGTGTGAAGTTATGTTTAGATGGGTGAGCAGCTGAACAAGTATCACTGAGTTTAAAAAATATATTTAAGGGATATATGTGGATGAGAAGGGAACGGATGTGCAGAGTTTAGTAAGGAAAGTTTGTGAAATGGTAGGAAAGGTGGCATGGTGCAAAATTAAATCTTGGTGAATGGTAAAAGAGGACTAAGTCTTTAAAGTGCGCTAGGGTCTTACATGACGTATGGTATTGTATTACTGTTGATTTATTGCATAAGTAGATAAGAGACATATGGCCTGGAATAAGAAGTTTAGATCTAAAGTTCAAATGTGTTCAGATGGAACAATCTTAGGGCGTCTAATGTGTGAGAAGAATTGATAAAATGGAGGAATGAACAATATTAGAGAGTATTGTGTAGGTGTGAAGAAAAGGGGAAAAACGAAGAATAAATGAAAGTATGTTTGAAGATGGTATTAGATCAATGATTGGAAAAGGAAGAAATAGAATAGTCGATTTTTTAAGCAAAATGTAAGTGGCGAGTGTGTTGAAACCGACGGGCCAAAGGAGATTCGAAGAAAAATGAGATTGAAGTTCAAGATGATCCTTTAAAAATCGAGGTTGAAGATAGTCCTATTGTGAGCACAATGTTGAAGTTTGCAGCAGGCGAGAATAAAGGTGCATAATAAGAGAGAAATGGCGGGTTTTGTGAGGGATGTTGGTTGTGGCCCACCTGGTCAAGGGATGAAACCCTTGACTCTTTTCTTGCAACTCTGAGGGTCCGTACGCAGTCTCTGTGTAAGCTATAGGGTGGATTTTCTGACTGCGACGAGTCCTTACTAATGTAATGGTTAACAGAGGGGGTAGGCCTGGGGAGATAAAAAGGTAGATAAAAAATGTATATATATATATACGAGTTTACGTTTGACTCAGTGGGTTAAGGCGAGCTTTTAAGGATTTGATGCCTGAGGTGAGTGTTTTGATATATATATGGATCGTGATCTGTTAGAGCGGTGTCTCGATTCAGCTCGATGCATAGAGCGTTGAGGCAGTCTCATGTGCGATGCCGTAATATGTTAGTTGTGCAGTAGATAGAGTGCTGTAGGAGTATAAATATATTACTATAGAGTATTGTATATACTATATGTATATATAGATTTATAATCACACTAGTCTCTATAATATTTATACGTATAGTATAATGTGTATAATATATGATCGTCCACTGATTGTGCGTGTACTTACCAGTAGATCCGTGCGTAGGCAGACGCCGGACACGTTTGGGTTGCTACGATATTCATCGGTCGCTCGGTAGCCATGCCATGCAGTGTGTGATTGATATATCAATAAATGGGTGGATATATACGGTTCGATGAGGAGAGTTAGGATTCATTGATCAGCGAGTACGGTTTATTGTTAGTGAGGACTTATGCTATTGACGTGTGTGAGCAATCTGATGGGAGGATGATCGGCGAGGTTTTGTGTACTGACATGGTGTAGTATACTATTATAGTATATAGTATTATATATATAGTATAATTGAATGATATATAATATATATATATATATATATAATATAGTATATATATATTGACTATATATATATTAAGTTATATATAATATAATTCATATATACGTAAGTATAAACTATAGTACTCGTCATCTTATAGGACTGAAGGGTTTAAATCACAGCCAACAGAGATAATTTTGGGTTTTCTGAAGTCGTTAAAATGATTATTTAATTAAAAATACCGGACTATATATATATAATCAAGCTGATGAGCGCAGTATGAACGCAGCAGTGATTGACATATGCGGAGCGATGTCGCTGATGTGTGTCAAAATAACAACCAAACAAATATGGTACTTAAGATTTATAAAGGAGCATGTACTTCAGGCAGTTAGTCTCTGTAGAGTAGTGAGTGTGTATAGTCGATGAGTATATTTCGGCTCTCGCAGATTGGTATGATCAGTCTAGATACAGTAGCATGAGCGATGTCTTATATCTGCGAGATTGTGTATTGGGGTTTGCGCCTGTCAAAAGGTGTGGGGGACGTGATAAATGTGGTAATGCAACCAAGATAGCAAGTTTTTTTAATGGAGGGTTGACGAATTAAATTATTAAACAATAAATGTACAGTGTAGCCCACTCGAGGGATATGTTAAACAACTCATTTATATAACAAGAAGCAACTGTGTTCTGTTGACCTTGAAGGAGAGAGAGTAATTGAGAGAGAGAAGATCGTATAGTGTATGGAGAACTCGAAAGCTAACAGTATTGCAGCGGAGTATAATTCTATAGTAAAACGCGGACTGGCAGATGAGGAGAGAGAGGAGAGTAAGTCCATCTATATGCACGAGAGATAGAGAGGTAGGCAGCCTCTAGAGGATATGTATTTGCAGTATATATGCATGTGAGAGAGGAGAACACAGAGAGGATGCACCAGTGGCCGGAGCTGAACTTCCCGTGTGAGTATATTACGTACGAGGACGTAGCAAGCGACCTACTTATTAAACCAGAGTATATATTATATATATATATACGATATGAGGCGAGGACTGCGGAAATCTTACCAAAACAGTTATCTCAATTTTATAAAATTTCGTTTGAGCAGATGCAAGATGACGCGAGTTAGATATTGTAGATTGAGCAACAGTCAGCGTTGTATGATGATTTTTTCAGTGTTCCAAAAAAAACAAAAAAAAAAAAAAAAAAAACCCCCTTCCCTTTTTTACACTTAATTTTGTTTTTAAAAAATATTAAAAAAAAAAAAAAAAAAAAAAAAAAAAAAAAACCCGTTGGGGGTTTTTTTTTCCCCCAAATAATATTGGTCCCAGCATAGAAAAGTTGTTGCAAAACCAAAAACCAAAATAGAAAATGGTCCCAGCAGAAAAACTCTTGACCAAGTATAAAAAAGAAAATCTTGACCAAACTTAAAAACCTAAAATGAAAATAATATATTTCTTTTTATGTATTTTCTTTTTATTATCATTATTTTTATGGTTCAGTATTGTATAAAATGTACACTTACGTACCCCGATTGGGGTTTTATTTGGTATGAAGTTATGAATTTGAAGCGATGAAAAGTTGATAAGGGAAGTGGGAACTGTAAGCAAAAAGCAAAGGATGCATTTTATAATTAAGTAATTTTACCATTATATTCGTATGACTCAATATGCTCATGACTCTTATTATTAGCTTAATTTTAGAAAACAAAAAGGAACTAACCTTCACTGTTTTTATAAATTAAATATATGATGAAATCAGAAATTTTACTTTGAATTATGAATTATTTTTAAAGAGAGCTTGTCTCATAAATACTCACTGAAAAACATTAAGGTCATGTAATAATGTGTATATTACATAAATGACATTATTAACACAATCAATATAAAATTTGGAGCTTTTATATTATTATAGTATTAAATTTAAAGACAGAGTTGGAGCGTTTACTTTACTATATTAGCTTGAGAAAAGAAGTACAGCCTTCTTTCTTTATTGTCAAGGGGAAAAGTAAATCAGATTCATATGATTGATTTAAATTCATATAACACTTTAACATCAGCTACATTATATAATAATAATGAATAAATAATAATATAATAAATATAAAAAATATAATAATAATAATAAAATAATAATAATAGATCATGTGAAATGTAATAATTATATGCCCTAGAGCAATAATAAAACGTTATTAAGTACTAAACTCTACTTTATATATTGTATACCTCTTTTAACATATTGTATTTACTGTATTTTAATGCTAAATACCCAAAGACTTGATATATATAAAAAATTATGGTTAAAGTTAAAAAAAAACAAAAAAAAAAAAAAATTTTGGCCTTTGGGTCTTTTTTTTAAAAAAAACGTTTTTTTTTTAAAAAAAACGAAACGGTTTTTTTTTTTATCCAACGCTATATATATATATAATATATATATATATATATATTATATATATATATATATATATATATATATATATATAATATTATATATATATTATATAATATATATATATATATTATATATATATATATATATATATAATTCCTTAATAAAAGGATGCTTTTTGGATGCATTAAGTATAATATTTTTATTTTATTAACTATTGAAGTACAGTTGAGACGTAAAATTAACAATTAGTGGGATTAATATTCATTAAAAAAGAAAATCTCAACATAATTCAATATCATATTTTTTGTGACCCACTCGTATCGGATCTGTAGAGAGAGAAGACGGGCTGTATATATTGTATCTGGTGTCACCCTTTGTGTGTGTGTACTCCCCGGGTTATGAGGAAATTTGCAGCTTAGGGTGTTCGTTAGTTTTAGATTGTATGAGTATAAAATAACTTTACATATAGGCTGTTATATATACGGATATATATATATATATATATATATATATATATATATATATATATATATATATATATATAATATATATATAAATATATATATATATTATATATATATATATATATTTTATTTTTTTACACTATGGTAATAAGCTTTATATGCTGATTCCAAATATGTAAGTGTTTAAAAAAAAATTGGTAGTTTAATAAAATAATCGATATATCAATGTGTGGGCTTTAACGGAAAAGAACCATGAAAAATATATCTACACAATTTTTTTTTTTTAGATATGGTATAGAGGAGATAGACATAAAACCTAAAACTTTTATCTACTAGCTATACATCGAAATGCTGAACGATATTTTCAAGATAGAGCTGCTCAAATTCAGCAATCATATTCGAACCAGAACATTAAATAGTTTGGTTGGGTATATAGAAAAATGCTTTGAATCAAAGTTTTGCAACCCAACCAATTATATATAGGCCTACTACAAAAATTCATAATAATTGGGTGAATTTTAAAAGTAGAGTAAATTTTCAATTTTGACAAATTTTTAGTTAAACATTGAACCTGTCTTTTAAGTTACACATTTTTATTTAATTTATTTTTACAAAAATTTATCTATCAATATTTTTATTACTTATGCATAGTAAATTAAATTGTTTAAAGAAAAAAATCTCTTACATAATTAAATAAAAATAATTATTGCAAGCGAATTTGTTTATTAATTTTAAAATGCGCAAATTTCAATATCTGATGCATTTTAAACTTTAAAATTTACATGATTTGGTAAAAGGATCTTTCAGTAAACATAAAGAAAATCTCATAATTATACATCCACTACATTTCAGTATGTATCTATATATTACTATTTCTTAGAAATATATGGAATTAAAGAAATAAATGGATTATTTCAGTGTGAAATTAGATATTCAGATTTATAAGGAAAAATTGCTCACTTATAGAAATATTCAGCTTGCCAGAGATGGATATTGAATATTATATCCAACCAGATATATCACTAATATACACTGCTTAATTTGATAGTTTGGAAACTAAGTACTGTATCTGGTTTTACTGTATTGCCTTACTTGGTTATTTTTGATAGTACTGATGGTATAGCAATTACTGTATATTTATATGTGTTCAAATTTTTATTGCAGGTTTTGTAATGGCTGCAGACACAGCTCATCGCAAATTTTATGATTTTGAGGAATTTGACTCACCATCAAATGCAGCTAATTTGAAAGTAGATCTTGAAGAAACTGGAAGTCTGTTTAATTATGTTAATGAAAATATTATTGGAAGTCAGAGAGGATTTTCATCTCCATTTGGTTACAAAAAAGGTAAAGTTGTGTTATAAAATTTATAAATTAGCTTTGATACCCAAGAATATGATGATATTTGATAAATATTTTCATTGAATTTTACCTTTGCTGTTCTATTGGATAATAGGTTGGCAGCAACCTTTTTGGGGGAATTGACTAGAAATTTGTCAACGACTATGTCTGGGTACTGTTTCAAAATCTTTGCTGGTTAGGTTTGAGGTCATTTTTGGGTGGTTTAGATTTGTAAGGCTGGGTTGCTTTTTGATAGAATTAGTTTTTTTTTTAATATTTTTGAGATTGCAGATAGTAAGGATATGGATCTGTAAGGGATGGGTCTTTAGAGGATTTATTAGGTTCAAAGATTGGGGTGCTATGAGCTAAGGAAGGGTATTATGAAGCTAGGTACATGGTTGTATTTGTTTGTGAGGGCCATTATTGCCCTGGGACCTATGTGTTTGAGTGAGATGTACATTGGAAATGTGATCAGGACCTTCGGGTTTGGAGTTTTTGAGATTTTTAATGATTGTTTTCAACTTTTTCTGTGGTGAAAGGGGTTTGTTGAGATTTGTTAATTGATTTTCCGAGATATTTTATGATTTTCCTGTTTATTGGACTAGTTCATTTGTGGCTGATTTTTGAGTAATGTGAGATCAATATGTTTTGTTTCAGTTTTAGATTTTCTTGTTTGTAAATAGGTTGATTGTTCATGTGTTTAGGCTGTGAAATTGATCAATGAGTTCTGTAGTTGACTGTTTGTCTCAGTCTATTGCATTGCAATATTCTTGAGGGTATTTTAAGGAAGTAGTTTGGGCTAAAGTGCCTCCTATCACCTTATTGGATGTTTATTCGAGAATGTAATGACTTGTTAAATATGTTTATGGCTGGCTAAGTCAAGTGATGGGGAATCTGCTATGAGAAGGAAGAAAGGGCTTATTTTATGTGCGCTGTGGAGTTTGGCCAGTTTGTTTTATTATAGTTGGTGTATTTTTCATTAGTGAGGAATGTATTGGTTGTTTTGTGTGGATGGTTATCAAGATCGGTAGATTATCAAGAGATGAGGCATGGACTGTCTGCCATGTGGTGGTTAATGTAGGATGGGTGAGCATTGGCAGGTGAGGGATTGATTGTTTTGTAGTGGTTAGCGAGTGGGTTAATTTTGGTTGTTTATGATATTCACACCCCTATCTGTTTGGGAATTATTTAGCCAGGCAGTGTGATGAGCACTGAAATTATCTCCAAGTACTAGGTTGGGGATGTGGATTAATGGCTCATGGTTTAATTGAAAAGA
>JABUQX010034143.1:12500-25379 GCA_015478945.1 Trachelipus rathkii
AAACGAGCAGGCTAAGAGAAACTTATTAAGGGTACGCTTATAAGAGATTATAGAGTAGGTACGAGAGGGTTTCACATCGTCGTGATATATTAGCACAAAACTTAATTTATCAAATGGGCTCCCTAGGACCATATAAATGATAAAGTATTAAATTCATTCTTATATGGGTCTTTGTACTTGACATCTGGCTAGGTGCATATCGCGTAATATTAAAAATACAGTAGGCCTCACCTGATATATGAATAGTATGAATAGCAATACTGAATTGAAATTTTTAATTGTTGTTAGATACTGGGTGTTTAAAATAATGTAAGCGTGAAAATAAAGTTTATCGCATAAGTATAATTTAAGTAGTTTTAGTTTGTGAAGATTTGAATGCTTATTAAAGATAATTCATTATTATATACTATATATTGATTAAATAAAATATTTTATTATTATTACTTTATTTTAATAGTCTTTAAATATTGCGAATTTAAAGTTAATATATTTCTATAATATATTAACTATTAAAAAAATACAATTTAAGAACTTTGCATCATTCTACAAGAAGATAAAATATTTATATTTGTATATAATATTTTATATATTATTATTACTAAAAGCATATTTGCAATTAAGTTATTATATATTTTATTGAGAACTAATGTTTATTTTGTATATTAATAATAATATTTATTATTATATATATTAATATTATATGATGTTATTTAGATGTATATTAAATTTTTTATTTAACTTAATTTAAAAGATTTAAAGTAATAACATACTTATTATATAATTATATATCTATATAAATACCTCTTTTTTAATATAATTGTACATTTTTTTCTGGCTGTGAATTTAATAGTAGGAACAGTTACTTATTAAATCAAGTAAACTTTATTTTTATTATAATTTTATATATTATATAATAATAAAAAAGGACCTAGAGAGAGAATTATATGTTACATTAGATGGTAAAGCTAAGTACTATATATATAAATGTATGTAGACAGTATATTATATAAAGTTAAGTATATTTTTTACTTACTACTCACCAACACACCCTTTGATATATACTATTATTTAAAATCCACCTATTTCTTCGAGCTTTTTATTGATGAGACAAGGTAAAATATATATAATGTAATTATTAAATCACTTATATGTAAATAATAATTAATAATTCTTTAAATAACTTTTAACAAGACATATCAATTATATAATAATATAACAATAATATAAAAATTAAACTCATTAAATATTAACTTAAATATAAATAAAATAATAATATATAAAAAAGTCAGTATGGATATAACTCTTATTAGCACTCAATTTAATTATTCTGGTATAATATTTAAAAGGGGTACCGACTCAAATTATTTAAAAAGACTTTATATATGATTTTTCAAATAAATATTTTTATTACATATATTTAAATGAAAATTAATATATTTATATAAAATATATTATGATAAATCAATTTTGTATAATATTATATTGTATATATTAATAATTTATAATTATTATAAATATATAATATAGATACTTTTTATTTATTTAATAAGAAATTATTAGAATAATAATATTGGTAAGATATATTATTATTTGATATGTTGAATTAATTGAGGGTTTATAATAAATATTTAGTTATTTTAAATAATAATTGTTATTAATATAATCTTGATATTTGTGAAATATGTAGAAATATTTAACTATTTACTAATGTTTTATATTAATATATTTAATAATTAGTCTTTCATGATGATGACCTTTCTGTTACTTATACATTGCATTTCTATTTGTTTTATTTTTATTCAGGGAATTTTTATAGAGATTTGTTTGAGTATATAGTTTTCCTGAGTGTTTAAGAAATTAATTTAAGGATGGATAAAAAAAGTCTTAAGGATGAGAAGCGTTAATTAATTATAATAAACCTTTAAGTCATATATGTGATCGTGAAATATAGATGGGGATAAGATAATACCTGTGTAACGCAATTCACCTCATGAATAGTGTATATATTCGACCATTAATATTAATATATATTAAATAAATATTATATTATTAATATACTATAATATATATATATTATATATATATATAATATATATATAGTTATATATATTAAGTTATATTATATTATTATATATATATTATATATTATATTAATATTAATATATATATATTAATATATATATTATATATATATATAGTTATATATATTATATAATATTATATATAATATATATATATATAATATTTATTATTAAATTAATAATATATTATATTATATAATATAATTTATATATTATAATATTATATTATATATATTATATAATATATATTATAATAATTAAATATAATATATAATATATAATATAATATATATTAATGTATTATTTAATATATAACTATATATTATATATTATAATTTAATTAATATTTAATATATTATATATTATATATATTAATATTTTAATATATAATATTTATATTATTATAATATAATATATATATATTAATTAATTAATATTAAATAATATATTATTAATCTTATAATTTTATATATTAATATATATTATATATTATTATATATATATTAATATATATAATATTATATTATTATAATTAAATTAATAGTTATAGTATTATTATTTATATATTATATTATATTAATATATATATTAATATAATATATTATATATATATTATATAATTATAGTATAGTATTTATTATATTTATATATATATATAATATATATAATATTATATATATATATTATTATATTTATAATATTTTATATATATATATATATAATTAATATTAATATATTTATTATATATTAATATAAAAATAAATATATATTATAATATATATATTAATATTAATATAATATAATATTATAAAATATATATATATATTATAGTATATAAATTAATATTATATTAAATATTAATATATATAATAAGTATATTATATTAATATTATTTATATATATATATATATATACTATATATAAATATATATCATATATTATATATATATATATATATATATATATTATAATTTATTAATATATATATATTATATATATAATTATTAAATATATATATAATTTAATATATTATATTATATATATATATATTATATATATTAATATATATAATTAAATATATATTATAATTAAATATATATATTAATGATATAATTATTATTAAATTATATTATATTATAATATTATTATATTATAATTATATTATTAATATAATAATAATAATATATATTATATATATATATTATATTATTATATTATATATTTATATATATATATATATATAAATATTAGGTATTATACACGACTACTTTACCTTGACGGGGATATGAATAATAGAAGTATATAATATATCAAAAATATGAATTCTAAAAGATTATAAAAGGGTGTAGATAACAATGAAATCTTTAACTTATAGCCTTGAAATTTTTTCAACTGACTGAATGTATTATACTCTCATTAACGTAGAATTTAAAAGTTATGCGCATATAATTATAATTATAAAGAACTTATTTTCTAAAAATTTCAATACAATAATAAAAAATTTAATTTAAACTTATTTTTTAAATGTTATCATGAGTGATGAAAGTTAACAAAGTAATTTCGATTTCAAATTATATAATATTTTGAGAGTATAAATTAATTTGGCTTTGAAATGATTATGGTGTATATTAGTAAAAGATATTATGTAATTTCAAAATTCATTTAGTTTTTGGACGCAAATTATTTATCCATCTGAAGTTTTACAGCCTTATACACTTCACTTGTTTCGCTCTCTTCTTCAATCCAGTTATGTAGTATCTTATTAAACAATCAGTGTGACTGATAACAAATAAACAAATGTTCGTGAATTTTTCAAACTTAGGAGCTAAACTACAAGTAATTAAACCAATTATGTATATATCTCATCGAAAGGAATTGTTATTAATGAGAAGAATTTAATTAATCGCTATAGTATATTTATTACTGCTTTAGTATATTTATAAATCGTTCCGAGTTGATATAGAAAATTATTAATAAAAATTATGTAATAAAGATAATGTATGACTTATTTGGAAGAATATTTGCATTTTTACAAGATATTTAATTAATTGAGCAGAAGGGGCAATACAATTTCACTATTCTATTGCGTAGTATGTAATATCTATAAGTAAGTTTAAAAAAAAGCGCAAACCACGATTAACAATATAAAAGGTTCAAATAGAATATGATAACTCTTATTAAATATTATATTAATTAACTTATTAAAAAATTAAAGGTGAGCCTAAGAATAGGTTAGAATCTGTTAGAGTTATTAATTTCTTTGCTTAATTTAATTACATAATATAAGAAAAAAAAATAGATATTTATTAATTTATAAGTATATATATTTAATTATTATTAATATATTAATTATATTATAAATAATAATATATGTTAATTATATATTATATTAATAGATATCTGTATAATAGTTACAAATTAGTTTCGCTGCGTTATATTCTATATAAATATAATAATATAAATATATATAGAGTATATAGTTATTATTATATATAATTATATATAATATTTAATATAATATATATATATATATATTATGTATATATTTATATTATATAATAAGGATAATGATATGTTTAATTAATTGTAAGATATATATAATATATATATATAAATATTATATATTTTATATATATATAAATTAATATATTATATTATAATATATAAATTATTATATATTAATTAATATTTATTATATTATTTGATATAATATATAGTGATATATATATTATATTATATAATATATATATTTTATATATTTTTATGAATATGTTATGTTAGTAATATTATATATTTATATATATTTTATATATTAATATTATATATTATATATATATATTATATTATTTATTATTTATTATTATATTAAGATAATAAATATAATAGTATATATTTAGATATAATATATAATTATATTTATTAATATATAATTATAGGCAAACTACTCCTTTTAATTACCAATAATATGATTAATGATTATTGTATACATGTATATTCAATAGATAATTAATTCATCCGATACCACTCTTAGCGAAGCCTCTAACTAAGTGGTTTTTAATTTTTATGTCAGCAATGCGTCTAATCAGTATTATAGTGGACATTTAATAGATGTGTTTTATACATGTCTGTGTCCTATTAAATTTATATTTAGTTAACTAAGTGGATTTCATATAAAAAATATGATCATTGGAAAGCTGAGCAACTTTATAAGAAATAATCAAAATATAAAAGAATTTGAAAAAAGTAGTAATTTTAAAAAACCTGCTAAACACTCAATAATTTAAGTTAAAACCTTAATTTTTTCTGATTTTATATTATAGATCTTAAACTATATGATAATATGAAAATAATATAAACAATTATATTGTTTAATACATGAAATAATTCTAAGGATCCAGTCAGGAGACTCTTTGAGCTCATGCATACCACTATTATGTAGTGGCTCCCCTGGCATGTGTGAGTGTTTACTGATCTAAAACAGCAGATATAGAAACAGTTCACCTTTATATGAATTTCCACTCAGTTTGATCATTTTTTAATGCAATGTTATATTATTATTATTAGGTGTTTAATTATTTTTATAATTTTCCTTTTTTTTTAATTATCTTTAATTATAGGTCATACTGAGCTTACGGAAATCGACGGTAGTAAGAGATGAGATAGGTTGATGATGGTTCTGCCCCCGTATACGTTCTTCTACCGCTGAGGCTGAGAGAGAATCTGACTCTTTTCTATCTTTGCTATTTAATTTTGGGTAATGATTCCAATTGTTTAAAAAGAAAAGTAAAAAGCTGTTTTATTGGCAACCTTTTACGCAATTCTTATTGATATTTTGAAATAATACGAAAATAAATAATAATGAGAATTACATTTAAGTTCTGTATTCGAAGATTTATATATCGTGTATAAGCTACCCTTTAAGGAGAAAGTAACTACCTTATTAAATAGTATATACCTATATTATTATTAGTACTTATTCATTCATGATTAGTGAAGGTCGTGAGATACTATTACTATAATAATTTATACCTAGAGCTTGAGGGTGGAGTACTTCACTCTAGATCGAAATGCAAAGAATCAATATAGCTAACAAACTGTCCTCCTAATATAATTATGAAACGTTATTGATAACCTGTATACAATATTTTAATTTATATTCTGTATAAAGGAAGTTTGGGAGAAAATAATTAAAAATTGATATAGTTAGATTTTATAATTACCTAAAGCTCTTTTAAGTGTGTAGATAATAATGTATATTATAAAGATTTAAGCACATAGCTAATTAAATTATAGGGTAATGAGTATCAACGTTGGATGTAGTTTATAAACAGTCATATAGTGTAAATCAAATTGGAATATTACTGATTTATGCTACAGTATAAACCGGAATCTCAACACCTTTGGCTGAGAATGATGCTGGAGTTGTTTTGCTCACTATTTATTAGATGCCGGTAGAATGCTCATGAGAATTAATAGCCATAATAAAAATAAACCATTAGAAATAACAGACAAAACAAAAAGACAAGAGAATAATATTATGATTTTCTCTAAAGATGTGTATCTATTCTCCTTGGAAAATATTTATTTAGTTATTTCGTGTATATATTGATTTATATATATATTGTTATTATATATATATTATATATATATAATAAATTAAAATAAGATTTTGAAAATTTTAATATATAAGTAATCTTTACTTTTGCCTATCTTAAGTAAATCTATAATTATAGGGTACAAATCTTGAATTATGAGTACTATCAAACAACTATATTTATGCTACCAGCGAATAAGGCATGAGCTCTATCTTTTGTGGAATACTCATAAAGGTTTGATATCCAAGTTCACACATACGAAAACATGTAAAATTAAATGAACAAAATCTTTAATATACAGTCATCGTTTAATTAAATATTATTAGTGAGAGTAAAGTGGATATAATATTGAGGACACTATATAATATCTTATGGAAATGAGCATTCTTGTATTGTTAATAGGTTTTCTGCAGTAATAAGCATAAATTCATTAAGAGAACCATTTTCTTTAGTTATAGCTATTTAAGTTTTATGGTTATTCTTCTCTATCACTAATAGATATTACGCCAAGGTAATATCCGCCCCGATGGACAAGTGTAGATCTGTGGTCTCTCGAGGTGACCACAATTGCGGCGTCGCAACTACCGGAGAGTAGTGGCAACTATTATGTGCACACCTTATATTATATACCGGGGAGGGTATTCATATCCGGAAACTCACCCACTGACTCTTGGTTAATAAGTTGTGGATGTCGCAAGGGGTTTTCACTTCACGCACCTCCTACCTACGGTATGAGATATTGGAAAATAGTCTACTCCCACCTGTTTACTCCAGCGAATACGGTCTCGAGCCCCTTATAGTTGTATTCCTGAGTATACATAAGCTAATTATTATTCCCATAAATAAGATTGTAAATTTATTATACTCATTAAGAGATTATCACAAATAAATGTTATTCCCGTTTCACGCTGTAAATGAACTATTGTAGTTTTGAGAGATTATTATATTATATAAAATATTAATATAAATAATATTATATATTAATCTATATCTTGTTATTCTAGTTTTTTATCATTTATTAATTTTTTATATTAGAATTTTTTTTTCTTTTCTATCTTTTAAATTTATTTTTAAGCAACTCGAGCATTTACATACCACATCGAATAAACTTTCGTTTACTTTGTAGCATATAAGTAGTTTTGGTGGAGCTAGAAGGTGAGGCAATATGCCCTAGTACTCGAGAGAGTAAGGGGGTGAGTTACTTAAAAAAAACGACAAAACTGGCCTATATATCACTTCTATAACTACATAAACTTATGAACTAGCTACAAGTAATGAGCATACTGAGACTCGCGAGGTATTTCATAAAATGTAGTAGTAGGTAAGAATTTTTTTAGTATTTAGGTAGCAAATGAATTGAAAGATAGGTGAAGAGATATTACCACAGATAAAATAGAGGTTGATAGGCTAGAAAAAAGGTAAGAGCACCGCTTAAGCGTAAACTAGTTACTGGAATGTTGCTTATAGCTATCCTAAAATACACATAATAACTCTATAGTGTCACTAGAGACATACTAGTCACACCCTTAGTGCTTAACGTAAAAGGAGAGTCTTATACTAAAAGGTGGTGGCAGCGAAGTGGAAAGTTCTCTACTAGAGACAACTTGCGGCTACGGTACCTCTAGTTATGTGACAATGTAAGATTAAGAAGCTAGTCAGTTAGATTTTTTTTTTATTATTAGGTTATCTAATATTAGGTCCTTGCATTGCCATTTGATATTTTGGAAATGTACTTTCAGTAGATGCAATTTTCACTCATTTCAAGAATGATGTTATCCACCCACATTGGAATCAAAACAAACATATGTTAATAAAAAGATTTTTTAAAATCAATTAACGAGCAAAATTGAAATTTTCTTTAAAAACTTTAACACTATTTTTCTGGTGCAGAACAGTGAAAAGACACTTACAGAAAAACCATTATCATATTTTTTTTACGCGTCATATAATGATACAAAAATGTTAAAATAAAAAAAAAAAAAAACAAACAGGGTTGATTAATTTTCACTTATAGTAAAGTACCCATCACCTCCTCAGAAGAAAGTTAATTACGAGACGATGTCACGAATAAACTACCAATTACTAAATTTTGGTAATCCAGCGATGGTGAGAGAGCTTATTACAAGAATAGAAGAGTTATGTGGTGAGTGAGATCGCAGCCGAACGGCAGCTGGAGACAAAATGAGGAGCTGTGAGGAGGGACAGTGATTACAACACATGAGCCCCTGTAGCCGGAAGCAGGGTGCCGCAGAGAACAACCAAACTCGCGACACCCAACTCCACCAGAACCGTTCAGGGGTGTTGGTTGCTGAGGACTCCGGAAGGCGAGACAAATAGCGCGAGCTTCTGCTGTAATATTCACGCGTTTCCTCGCAGACGAACCGAACTTCCTGTCTCATTCTTTTGACGTTCTATGGAATGTCTCCTGAGTTAGTTCGCCCCTGGTTAAGGGATCTAAAGAAAAAAAGAAGAACAGTTTTACAGAGAAACGTGAGACTCGGGAGAGAAATAAAGAGGGTGTTTTCTTACCCCCGAGTAATGTCAGACAATAATCATATACGAGGTAAAGAGCGTGGTCCAGATTAATGAAAAGTTTTTGAAGTCATGTCTCCAGAGTCAACGCGTGAATAAATTGATCTGAATTAGGATTTCACTCACTACACGCCAAGAAAGTTTACTAAGTAACAGAAAACAACACAACAAAGCACACAGGATCACAATACTGTCATGGAATCCCTCAGTATAACATAAGCAAAGGAGATATTTTTCGTATAAATTAATTTATTAATATATGAAATCAGCTATGAGTAGTCACATATATACTAGATAGTAATAATATAAGAAGAGTAGTAAAATAATTTGAGAAATGTAAGTATACAATAGATATAAGAAAGTTAGGTCGAGTCATACGGCATTATTGAAGAATATATAGTGAAATATTTAGTAAGTTAGAACGGGTAGAAGAGGAATCGGAATGATTTTTGTTAGGTACTTGATAGTATAAAATAGTGAGTAAGAGAAGAACCAGTAAACATCATACTGTATAGGATACACGACTATTGACAGAAAAGGAAATAGAAGTTTTAAAGGAGTATCGCCTATATATATATACCATCAACAACAGCTGATATATGTGAGCAGTAATTGAATAAGAACAGCTAGAAAATATATAATATATAGTATATAGCAAATATGAATATATAGTTAGTATAGGTAATATACCCAAAGGTGAGGGATCTCTATGTAGAGAAGTCAATTGAGATACGCGTTTAGCTCATACCCTCACTAGATTCACTATATATATATAATATGCTTTATGAGTATATATAATAATTGATATATATTACTCAAAAGCGCACACGCATAGTTTACTTTATTATATACTATATATATATATATATACTAAATATATTAATAATATATATATATATACCAACACCAGATAAGTTAGCCTAAGGCAGGAAAAAAACCTAAAAATCATCAGTAAAGATAGGAAAAGTAATAAATCGACCAAGTTAAGACCCTCAGAAGGCCGAAAAAAAGCCAGTAACTTGGCGAGAATCAAGTGAAAAAAGAAAGTGAGATGAGATTCACAAGAATTGATCTAAAGAAAATAGAAGTTGAGGTGGGGTCGAAGTCGCGCTAAATTGCAAATGCATAGGTAAGAGCTATTTAGGGCATATGAGTACACTGATGCGCTAAGGAGATAGAAAAGAGACGGCAGTGAGTATAGAGCATACGAACTGGAAGTTAATATATGAGCAAGACTATGGCATTTTCGGACATAGGTTGGGAACATGTGCGTGCATTCCAACACTGAGGGAAAGTGCATAGTATGAGAACATAGAGAATATAGATGAGAACGAAGGGGCGGGGATAGCAACGGAACACATCTCCCTCAAAACTCGGGGAGGAATGCCAATCGGGGCCACCCGCCTTCCTAAACGTTCGTAGATTTCAGGATGCCCATGCACCCGATCGAATGTAATCACAGCCAAAGGCATAGGACACCTGAGAGGTAGAAGAACGGAGGAGAGGGAACGCCAGAATCGTCCAGTGGTTGAGTTAGAGGAAAATAGGAGGCCGAAAGAATTGGCCTTTCAGTTGGAGAAATTAGCACAGAACCAATCAGAGCGAATAGAGGAGAAAGCAGATTAGCAGAAGTTGTTTAGAGATGTTTTGGCAAGAGGCCAGAAAGATTTGTCAGTAGAAACCCAAGGAGGTTGGCACATTTTCGTTTTTGAAGGAAAGCCCGCTTGCTCGTCCGAAGAGTATCCTGCAACGCGATTTTTAGCAGAATGAAACATTAGCAAGAGTGATAGGAAACGAGAATTTTCACTCGGCCGATTACGACGCACTGTCTCTAGCCGGGATGGCCAGAGAACAAGCACGATCGAACCATGGATTATGAGGAGAGAAAGATTTAGTCGAAGAAAGGAATAACCCTACTCAATCCCATCAATTCCGATTAATACAGCTCCCACCTATTATCGGCAGAAGTATGAAGGCGTCACCAGAGACAAAGCATCACTCCAATTATAGTTAGCGTAGGTGCAACGCAATGCCCCCAATACGGCCCGATACAAAAGTCCAGAAAAAACGCGTAGGGCAGGATGGAGCTGTTGCAGAGAAAGTATTAAAATTAAGAGATATAAGGTTGTGGTCAGATTTACCAATAAGGAGCGAAGGTGGTGTATTTATAGAGAGAAGGATAGTGGTGAAACATAGGTAAAGAATTGTTCTAAAGAATTGGTTGGGACGTCCGGAATGTGTGTGGGTTCTTTAATTAGTTGCGTTGCTCGTTAGGAATGCTAAATGATTCGGCCTCCTCCCACCTAAATCATAAAAGAGGAACCAACCTTTCAGTGTTGGTACATTGAAAATCCCCTAAATAGAGGCTCAGCATTTGGATGAAGAAGATGTAACAGTCTCGTGAGAATAGTAAAGATATTCAACAAAGGCGTGAAAATCTTCTCCATTGGGAGAACAGTTGCAGAAGCACAAGATTATTGTATTAGTAGGAGGAAGGATTTAAGCACAGAACATCGAAGTTAGGAGATTCGATTTTCTTTAAGACGTGTTAGGAGTGTTTATGTTAACAAGGGCAGCATGCATAACTCCACCTTTAAGACGCGAAAGTTATGACAATAAGTTATAGTTGACATATTAAACGAGTTAGGATAATTTCCTAGCCATCTGGGTCTCACACAGGAGCAAAAGGTTAAGGGTTAGAGTTAGAGACGTGGTATTCCACGGATGCAGAGTTAGATGCAAGCCATCGGTGTTAGTAAAGTCGATAGTAAGCCGCGCCGGTGCAAATCTGCCTATCTTGCATGCATACAAAAACCACAAAACAAACAGACATATATATATAATATATATATATATATATATATATATATATATATATATTATATTATATATAATATATATATATTATATATATATTATATATAATATATATAATATTATTATTGATAGATAGATAGATAGATAGATAGATAGATAGATTTGATTAGATAGATAGATAGAAAGATAGATCGATAGATAGATGAGATTGATAGAGAGATAGATAGATTGATAGATAGATAGATAGATAGATGATAGATAGATAGATAGATAGATAGATAGATAGATAGATAGAATGAAGATTAGATAATTCTACGAAAATTCTACACAATGACTTTAGTGATTTTAATTTAAGATTGTTTATTCCATTTTGCAGTTTTAGTATATATATATATATATATATATAATATAATATATATATATATTATATATATTATATATATTATTATATATATATATATATATTTATATATTATATATATATATTATATATATATATATTATATATATACGGTTATATATATATATATATTATATCTATTATATATATAATATATATATATATATATATTATATATTATATTATTATAATATATATATATATATTATATATGTATATGTATACTATATATATATAATTATATATTATATATAAATAATATATATATAATATATATATATATAAATAATATAATATATATAAATATATATATATTATATATATATATATATATTTCAATATATATATATTATATTATATATATATATATATATATATATATATATATATAAATGATTTAATTATAATATATATATATTATATATATATTATATTATTATATAATATATATATA
>JABUQX010034144.1:5000-10000 GCA_015478945.1 Trachelipus rathkii
CTTATGCTGCTAAACTCCCTCCACCTCCGGGTTCCTCCGATCATCTTCTTATCTCCGTATTTTGCTCTGTATTCAAGTCTTCCGCATAAAAAGCCTCTCCTTCTGTCAGGTAACGTTGTCGACATCTGTGGTGCTAACTGGTAGTGCATATGATCATACTTCTCTGATTTTCCTTGAAATGCTTATTTCCTAGTCAGGAGTTCAACCTTAGATAGTACAGAATGCAGGACAGAGGAGGCGATTCTTTCTGTTCTATCATGGAAAAATACTTTTCATTCTCTTTCCCATCAATTAAAATTCATTAAACTTGTTGGTTCATCATTGCCTATTTTTTTACACAATTCATCGCAGGGAGGCTATCAAAATAAATTATAGACGTCATCAAACTAGACAAATTCGCGCTCCTTACATTTCATCCAGGAATTGTTCAAAATCTATTCCCTGTTAAAATTTCTTTTCTCAGTATAAAATGCAGCAATCTTTCTGGTTCCTCTTCTTCACACTCTTTACAGACACATTTTTACTCTAGCTCTACTTCTTCCTATTTCCCTCCTCTTCCTACTTATGATTGCATTATTGCTACCTTGCTTTCTGCTTAAGTTAAGTATTTAGTTCAAATCTTTGTCTCAAATTCAACATTAAAAGTTCAGAAACTATACCTCTTTCTCCGATTCACTCCTCCTCATTTAATCCTAATATAGTAATTTGCCCTAATGATATGATTACTGCTTTCTCTAAGCTTATTATGAAGAAGGCTCATGGTCATATCGGTACTCTTCATATTCCTCAAAATTTCCTCTTCCGAGCTTGCATCCTGACATGGTAACTTGTTTTGTATCTGTCTTTCCCTCTTGCTGGAAGGGTGCTCTCATTCAATCAGTGCCGATAAAATGGGTGATTCTTCTCAAAGCATAACCTGTGTTCTTTCTAAGATTTTCGAAACTATCCTTAACAGGATGGTTTGAAACAGAATGGATTTCAATAGGAAAGCTCGACTGGTGGTATTCTTTCCCCATCTCTCTCTCTCTCTCTCTCTCTCTCTCTCTCTCTCTCCTTCTCTCTCTCTCTCTCTCTCCTCTCTCCTCTCTCTCTCTCTCTCTCTCTCTCTCTCTCTCTCTCTCTCTCTCCCTCGCTTTCTCTCTCTCTGACTTTCGTTCGTCAGCTATTCAGCATTTCGGTGAATCTTGTTCCTTACCGCTAGATATATCGTAAGCTTTTAATATAATTTTCCACAAGGAATGATTTTGAAACTTCCCTCTTTTGGAATCTATTCTTCATTCTGCATTTCCTCTGCAATCTTCCCTTTGCTTTCTCTTATGGTAATTCTATGGTTGCATCATTAGATTGCCCCCGTTCATCCTTTAAAATTATCAATTGAGGGGGTTCCTCAGGGTTCTGTCATATCCTTAACTCTTTTTCTCAACTTTTCACTAATGCACTTCTATCGGTCAATTCATCTATACTATTTTCAATGCTTCAAAAACTCAGTTCTTCTTCACACAACAACTACATCTTCTTAGAAAAACATAACTCAAATCTTCTCTTTTTAATATTCTTTGAATTTTATATTCTAGTGATCATTCGTGGAAGAATCACATGGTTTCTTTCTTTAAAACAAGCTTCTAATGGTTTAATTAAGCGTTCTAAGGTGTCGTCGAATATTTTTTCCCATCGCCTCTGTAAATGGGGTGTGGTTTGTCCCTGTATGGAGTACGCATCGCATTTCTGTAATGTTTCTTTTTACACAGCCGTTCTTCAAAGAATGGCATCGAACTCTCCAACTGTCACTGACTTTCTCAGATCTTTTTCTCGTTGTCAAATCGCTGCATTACCCTATTTATACTTTAGTTATTACAACACACATCATTCTTTCAATATCTCTAATCACATGCCTCCCTCTTTGAGAAGATATCGTGCTATGGTTCCTCACTTTGGAATATTCAATGATTTTTTACTTCTCTATTATCTCTTTTATTGTCATTTAGGGTCTCCGGTGTTTTGCTTCCAGAAATTTGAAATGTACACTGTATATATATATATATATATATTATATATATATATATATATATATATATATATATATTATATATATATATATATATATATATATAAGTGAGATCAACATATCTTTGCGTGTGTGTTACATACAATGAATGACAAGTGACTGTGGAACTGGGACCAAAATCACAAGAGCAATTCATAAATTAAGAACGGAACAGGGACATAGGCATAGATTCATGATTATAATAACACGTGGAGAAGAAAAAGAAACGATTGGATAAGGGGTCAAGACAACTAACAAATCTAACAAATGTATATGATAAATATTCTATTTGCCGGATGTTGCGCATGCGCACGCAACGATGTTATTTGTTTTTATGTTTCTAATTTGGAATCTTTTAAATTTTCTACTTTAAGGTTTATGCTTTCTTGACAGTCTGCAGCTAAGTTCGTCTCTTCTGTTTATTCTAATGTCCTTCTCATAATTCAACTGATTATCAACTGATTCTTAGACTATCTTAACTCAAGTTAAATACATTTTCTTCTTATACTTTCTCAAAAATCACCATTTATAGGAATTTCGATGTTCACCGCCGCCAACACCAATAGCATTCCTCTAATTCTCAAGATGCAACTGGTGAACTCGCCGCAACTGGTGAACTCACCTCCCAGTTCTTTATTATGAACATCCTTCAGTAGTTGGTTCAATTCCTTACCTGTATTTCTGATCGTTTTTGAGGTGAACCCAACATATTAGAGCTTTTCTTCACTTCCACTTCTTCTCCTTACACTGTTAAGATGGATTCCTTCGATCAGTTTTTAATCTCTTTATCCTGTTGTATCTCTTTATATCTTCTGCAGGAACTGCCCTCCTTCCTCAAAGAATAGAATATAAGGTTTATAGCTTCAGAAGAGCCGTGTTCTTATTATAAATGAAATAAAAAAGTGAAGTGATTTATTTGAATGAAAGAATGAGTAGATTCACTAAAAATTATGTTAAAAATTTGTTACAAGTTCTAGAACTTTCTAGGTAGATCATTCTATAAACGTGTTCCATACTTCCATACAATGACGAAATTCTCTATTGAGAGCTGTTATTGAGGGTGAAATAAGCAAAAATACTAAAAGTTCATCAAAATTACTACTAACTTCTTAGAAATCTGTTTTTTTTTTTCTAAAAGAAAGATCAAAGTAGAAAGAAATCACCATGAATATTAGTCACTTTAAGTGATTTATATTTCTCAATGTCAGAGAAGCTTTAGTTCATTGGTTGTGTAGAAAAATGAACCGAATAGAAAGGCAAATAAAGGGGCCAAGTTTTAAAAACATTAAAACCATCCTAGTTTTTCCACCACAATAAGAATTTCAAGAAAGATTAAAATTAGTTTACCAATGTCACCTCCCACTATACAAAGTGATAATTACTGTTGGTTTCATTTATTTTAGAAGTAGAAATATTTTTTAATATTGAGTCACCGGCGTAAGAGAGCCAACTGTTCATAATAAAAACATCCCTCACAGATAGAATTGCTAATCTGTTCTTTTTTTACAACCGGTTTTGAGAGGCAATAAAGAGAATTAGAGAGGAAGTCACTAGCGAAAGATTGAAACTGGATGAGAATAATTTGGAAATCAAATGATTTGTGATCGATGTTTCAACGCAATAGCCAAAGAGTCACCGTAGACTTGAATACCAAAAGGGGGAAAAAAGAGGAGGAGCCGTGTCTAAACTGAAAGCCAAAGAGATTTGCCAGAAATAAGTTTAAACTGCAATAACCATGGCAAAAGAAATAGTGAAGTAACAGACGTTGTATATATTGCCAAAACATGAATGGTATCAAAACAGTGGCCACACCAGAGTCAAGGGGAGGGTTCGATTTTTCCTCAGGGCTGGCTCTATTTTAGTCCCATACTGGAAATGGACATAAAATTCTTAATTTTCAGCCAATTTTGAACAAATATAAAGCAAACCGCAACTTTTTCTGACGTCTAAAGCGTCGTTTTCGGATGTTTTTCTGCGTCTGTTGTTATTTCTTTTGTATTTTCATTTTTTGGAAACCTATATTTTTACCATTTTTCAATTCATGTCCTACAAATTTTTTTTAAATGACTTCAAACTAGAAATATACAAAGATGGGTCTATTACCTAGGGAATGTATAGCGTGAAATATTGATTTTTAACCCCATATCCCAGCAATGGTCGAAATTCAGACCTTACATTTTTTTTTTTTTTTTTTTTTTTGAAAATGAAAAATTGCGATACTTTTTTTTTTTTTTGTTCATGCGATCAGAACGAAATTTTTAGGGCATATGTAATCGGTGGTGATACACATTTTTTACTTAGATAATATTTTCGTATATGCAATAGTTTTGGAGCAAATTTTCGGAATTTTTTTTTGGGGGGGGAATTAATTTTTTATTTTTTTTGAGTATACAAAAAAAATTATCTAGATAAAAAAAGTGTATCTTCCTCGACTATATAAGCTCTGAAATTTTGATGTTGATCGCAAAAGTAGAAAAAAAATCTCTATATTTCACTTTTCAAAAAAAAAAAAAAAAAAAAAAAAAAAAAATCTTTGAAAAAGTGAAATATTGATAAATATTTTTTTCCTATTTATGCGATCAACATCAAATTTTCAGAGAGTATATATTAGAGAAAGATACACCTTCTTAATTTATATATGCTTTTGTATAGTCAAAAAAAAATTTAATTAAATTTCCAAAAAAAATTTTTCGGAAAATTTGTTCCAAGGACAAATCCAAAACTATTGCATATACCAAAAAATTATCTTAATAGAAAATGTGTATCTCCCCGACTACATAGGTCATGAATATTTCATCCTGATCGCATGACCAAAAAAAACTATCACAATTTTTCATTTTCAAAACCAAAAAAAGTAGGGGTTGAATTTCAACCATTGCTGGGATCTGGGGTCAAAAATCAAAATTTCACGTTATACATTCTCTAGGTAATAAACCCATCTTTGTATATTTCAAGT
>JABUQX010034144.1:15000-42797 GCA_015478945.1 Trachelipus rathkii
ATATATAATATATATATAGTATATAATTATATATTTATATATATATATATGATATATATAATATATATATATATATATATATATATATATATATATATATATAGTATATATATATATATTTTTATATATGTAGTATATAGATACTATATTCATATATTTTTATTATATATATGAATAATATATATATATATATATATATATATATATATATGTATAATATATATATTTTTTTGTCCTTTTATATATGTATATAGAATATATATATATATATATATATATATATATATATATATATATATATATATATAATATATATATATATATATATATATATATTTTTATATATATATATATATATTATATATATATATATATATATATAAATATATATATATTGTAGAAAAAAGGTGCGTTTAGGAGTGGGAGAGGAATGTGTGGATCAAAATCTCTACTATTGAAACAAATAGAACTTGAGAAAATGAAAGGAGTGAATAAATTTGACTTAGGTTTCATGGAATTTGAGCAACAGGCGTTGATAGGATTAATAGGGAAGCTCTATGGCAGGTGTTAGTGATATATGGTGTTGGTGGTAGGCTTCTGAATGGAATCAAAAGTATGTACGACGATAGTGAAGCGTGTGTAAGAATAAATGGAGTTGAAAGTTATTGATTTAATATTAATAGCGGTGTGAGCCATGAATGTGTTATGTCTCCTTGGTTATTCATTTAGAGGTGGGAGTGGCAGGGGAAGGTGTTAGAATGATAGAAAATGGAAGAGAGTGGAGGGTGCCCTACCTATTAAATGCGAATGATTTGGTTTTGTGTGGCGAATCTGAAGATAGTTTGAGAGGATTGGTAGAGGAGATTTGGCAGGGTGTGTAAAAGGAGGGGTTTGAAAGTAAACGTAGATAAGAGTAAGGTTATGGTTGTGAGTGAGGACAGTCCTTGGTGTGAAGTTATGTTGGATGGTGAGCAACTGGAACAAGTTTCTGAGCTTAAATATTTAGGATATATGCTGGATGAAAAGGGAAAGGATGATGCAGAGTGTAGCAGGAAAGTTGTGAATGGTAGGAAGGTGGCTGGAGTAATTAAATCCTTGGTTGATGTAAAGGGACTGAGTCTTGAGTGCGCTAGGGGGTTTTCCCCCCCCCCCTCAAACCAAGGAAAAAAAAAAAAAAAAAAAAAGGGGGGTTGGAAATTGGACAACGCTAGTAGTGAATCTATGGTCTGGAATAAGAGGTATAGATCTAAAGTACAATGTGTTCAGATGGGCAATCTTAGGAGCGTGTTAGGTGTGAAAAGAATTGATAAAATAAGGAATGAACTCATAAGGGAGTTGTGTGGTGTGAAGAAAGAGTAAATGAGATATTAAATGAAAGTACATTGAGATGGTTAGTCATGTGGGAAGGATGGATGATAGTCGATTGGTTAAGCGGAGGTACAGTGGTAAGTGTGCTGGGAATCGAGCGGCTGGGAGACCGAAGAAAAAAGTAGATTGAGTCAGTTAAGGAATACCTGGAGTTGAGGAATGTGAGTTTGGCAGAGGCAAGAAGAAAGGTACATAATAGGATTGAATGGCGGGGTTTTATAAGGGGGTATGGTTGTAGTCCACCTGGGTAGGGATGAACCCTACATTGACGAGATGCCATAGTTAGGGTCCGTCGCGGTCCCGTGAAGCTCAGGGTGGATTTTTCTTGACTGCGACGAGTCCTCACTAAATAAGTTATATATATATATATATATATATAATATATATATATATAATATATATATAATATATATATATATATATATATATAATATTATATACCAGATAAAGTTGATTTTAAAAGGGTGGTCAATTTTTTGGCCAAAGTAGAGCCCAAGGGAGAAGAGTTTGTTGCTTCCCGCCAAGTTGGTTGAGTCGTTAAAGCTTCTTCCGTCTTTGTAGATGATGAAGTCGAAGACTTTGGAGTTGTTTCACTCCAGTTTTCCTTTTTCCCTTCTGTTGAGACTTCTTCAATTTTGCTTGTAATATTTTCTCCGTCTCCTCTTTCTTTTTCACTATTGAGATACAAATCTGCAAATTCGTCATAGAGTTCTCCATAATAATAGTAATCATTCTCATCTGTTTCACTAAGTTCAGGTATTGGTGTAGTTGTACTTGAATGATGTTCTTTACTACTACTTGAACCCCAATTCTTTTCGGTCACTTCTATATTTCTTAAATTTGCCATTCCGGCTAAGAGAGAGGCAAGGTTTTTGGGCCTATTTTCTAGAGATTCACTTCCTGGCGCTCCTTTCCTTTCTTGCTCCTTTCTTCCACTATTAGAAAATATCGAAGAACTATCATGGTCTTTCACATCTACTGTAACACCATGATCGGAATGAAAAGGAGTTTTTTCAGTTGATAATTCTACATATTCTTCATTGTCGTAGTAATCGTTACCAGCATAATCTTCATAGTAAGGGAGGATGGCTTTTGAATCATTGTGTTTTTCATTACTGGCTCTAAATCCAATATTGTCTTCCTCCTTAGTTTCATGATACTTTTCCCGTCCACTGTAATCGGGAAATGCTTCAGTACTTAACTGAAAGCCGATATTATAATGTCTTAATGATTTATCTCCTCCAGGAGCTTTGATATTTGATGGAGGATCATGAAATGACAAGAAATCTTGAGCCTCAGGATAAGGAGTAAATATTGCTTGAGGAGGACGCTGAATCACTTGATGCTCCTGCAATCGTTGCTGGTGGTGACTATGAGGATACTCTCTTAAATAGTGGTCATTAAAATTCCTGTTTCCTTCATCTCTTTGAGGCACTTGTGTATAAGGCATCTCTTCTCCATAACGGCTTGGATAAGAACTAAGTCGGTAATGTGGTGGAGGAACATTATACCTGAAAAAAAAAAAATGATGTATTAAAGAGATATTTTAAATATATTATTTTAACTAATTCTTAATCCAAAGATTAGTAGAAGACTAAAACATTTTTTTTACATAGCTTTAGGTAAATAAAATCTTGCAGACATTATTTAACATCTGGAATACTGGAAAGATGTATTACATAAAAAATATGTTTTAATGCTCATGAGAGGCAATAAAATTTAATTAATTTTCTGTCATTAATACCTAATTTGAGTAGTGCAATAATTTCATCTATTACCAAACTAATGGTTCCAATGTAAGATATTCCAAAACAGACAGTCTTTCATAATTATATTTATTTTACAAAATCTGTTTCAGCTTTGACAAGGAAAGCAACGGACGTGAAAGTAACGAACATTGCTACATTTCAAATTAGCAGCGTGACAAAAGAATGCAAAGCTTGATTGACGACCTGATTATGAAAAATAAAGCGGAAAATTGACACCATCACATTGGCATTTAACGGGACTGAAGTTTGACTTTTGCATTTAATTTTTTTTCCCATGACCGATAGCTATAAATAAATATAAATTTATTTTTAAATCTCAAGGTAAAGAAGTACAGTCATCAGGGTATCCTGGAATACTAAATAGGGAGATAACTGCTATTCCTTTATATCAACTCTGGTGGAAAATAGCCAAAAACCTACATGACACAAATCATAGTTGGAGAAAATTAGATTTTGTTCTAAGTTAAAGGCCAATATGTACCGATACATGGAACATGAAGAGGTTCAAGTGAAAGGAAGTAGGTGAAATAAAAGAATTAAAAGATGTTCCAAATTTTATCAGAGGAGTATAAGAATGAATATAATGATTAAAAATTCTGGGGTTAGAGAGCTCGACAGATAAAGATTGTAACTGTGTGAAAAGACGAGTCACATTATCTCTTCAAAAAAGGAGGAATGGGAGTAGAGAGCTTAAAATAGTAGTATCTATTGTGATGGTATAGTAGTAATGTGGCAATTCGACGGTGTGAACTGAAAAGCTCTAGACTCCTCTTTTCGAGAAAAGCAAAATGAATGGATTCATCTCGGATAGTGTTTACACAGTACAATGATGAACAACATTCGTGTACAGAGTAAACAATTGGAGTTAAGTGTAGAAATTCTGAAGGTGCTTTATCTGACCTTGAAAAACATATGTATTTTTTGCCGTTAGTTGAACAACTTGTCATTAACATTATTCTTTTAATTGCTACTCACTTTAATTAAAAAATTTACGTTTTATATATACTATATTAATATATTAATAATATATATAAGATTAGATAATATAGTAGTATTTAGATCTATAGGTATATATAATATATATATACATAATATATATATAATAAGGAAATAAGCTTAAATTAGAAAGTAAATCATATAAAGATAAGATATTTGACGGAAACCGGAAACGGAAGTATTTGTACTCTAATTTGCATTTTTATGATGAGTTGTAACTATTGTAATACATAATTTTATAGTATATGGATGGTGATCAGAAGTTTTTTTTATTTTTTTTTTGTGTTCTTTAACTTTGATAAATATTCTCGTCTACTCAAGGAATTAAACACGAATGATAATTACCTTTGACACAGTATCGACTATATCCATTTAAGTTGGATGGAAATACTTATGTTCGACCAATATATGAATAATATTGTTTACAATGGGTACATAAATCAATTTTACTTTGTTGGCGCACATTATTGATAATCTCCGCTCTATAAAATATATTATAAATATCTATATATATATAAATACATAAAAAATCACGATCTATAATATATTTTATAACTTGTTGAGAAGGTAGGGATTCAATAATTTATATTGTTCTCGCGTAAAAATTCTTCATAATAATAAAAGGTATTTATGAGAGAAGAGATATGAAAAAGTCCAATTTATAGAGTTGAAATTTAAATGGGTAAGAGTTTTCTATGGGAAAATCCTTTCTAGAAAAAGTAGTCAGAAAAAAATATAAAATATATTACAAAATTTATAAAATTGATATTTAATTAATAGTATATTGATTATTATGATATAGAAATATTAAAAAATAGAAATATTCAATAAAAGTGTGTAAGAAAGATTCAGTTACAGAAAATAGAGTAGGAAAAGTAAACTTTTTAATTTTTATGTCATAGTAATCACTTAGCTCCAAGTATATAAATCTGTTTTATCTAGATCAAAGAATATAATATTATTTACTACAGTAATTTATAAATAATACATAAGCAAATTTTTTTAGATTTAACAGGTAAACCAATCTCTGTCTTTTACTTGATGTTTCTAACTTTAGATATTTTGCATTTTTATAATCACGAATCTAGTTTATTTTATGCATCAAACTTCTATAAGTTAACGCTATCAACTATTTTTTTTAATTAAATACTAGTGATTTATGTGAGATAATTTTAGTACTATTTAATGATAAATCTAATAACTAATCATCAAAATACAAAATATACATCCGAAATTGGAAGTTATGCTTAGATATTATTTGGAAATATGGATTCTAAATTTATTACTTAGGCTCTAGTACATAATTAAAAATATAAATAATTATATAATAATTAATAGAATAAAATTAATTAATATATAGTTAGCCTTATAATATAATATATATAATATAAATATATATAATATAATTAATATATATATAATAAATATATAATAATATTAATATAATAATCATAATAATAATATAAATATAAATAATTAAATATAATTAATATATATAATAATATTAATAATTAATATATATATAATATATCTAATATATTAATATAATATAATAATAATATTTTACTTACTAATATAATTAATTATGTATTTATATTTTAAAAAAATTAGAATATGATAATAATTAAATATGAATAAATTAAATTACAATTATTAAATTCATGTATATGAATTATATAAATATAATATAGATATAATCATATATAAATATAAATATAATTAATATAATGTATATTAATAATATTAAAATAATTAAATATTAAATATATAATAATGTAATAATTATATAATAATAAAATAAATTAATAATATATATAATATATATAATAATATTATTAGTATATTAATATTATTATATTTTATACTATATAGCTATATTAATAAATAATATTAATATAATATATATATACTAATATTAATACTATTTACGGCACAGCTGAGATATCTCAATACTGAGCCCATCTAAAAATGGAGTATTAACCCTTTTATAGGTAGGGCTCGAGCCGAATGGGGTGAAGCGAGGGGGGGAACGTTTATTTCATACCACACGGAGATGGAGAATAGTGTAATAGGAGGGAACCTCCACATTGAACCATACATAAAATAATGACCACAATAGAAGCAAGGGTTCCGTGGAGAACCATTACCCCGAAGAGGGATTAGTCCCCCCGTAGTCAACATAGAAGTCAGAGAGAACCCGAACTACCTTGAAAATCTGGAGGCGAGACTAATACACATAATCGTAGAGGATAAGGTTATTTGTTATCGTAATAGTGTATATAGTGACAAATAAAAAAAATAAATACCAATAAAATTGAGTAAACTTTGAGGTGACGTTTATTTCGAGAACAATATCATAAGCATCTAGTTACCAATAATACTGTGAATCTATAAAACACATATTGATTTTATATAATATATATTATTTATAATAAAATATCTGATTAAATATATATAATATAAGTTATATTACTTCCAACTTTAATATGATTAATAATAATATAATAATTAATTAATATAATAAATATATATAAATATATATAATAATTAATAATTATTTAAATAAATTAATTAATATTAAATTATAAAGTTATAATAATAATAGTAATAATATATTTATATATAATCATAAATTAATTAAATAAATATTAATTATAATAATAATAATCATTATAAGAAGATAAATATTTATCTACCATTTTAAACTATACAAAAATATTAAATTAAATATAAATACAAGAAATACCTGATATAGTAATCAATAGATATTTAATCGAATATAAGATCAGAATAATCAATAGGATCAGACAATTAGAATATGCCGATTGTTTACAATAAATACAAAATTACAACTTAATAATAATAAGAGCTAGATTATATAAAATAATATAATAATTAAGAAATTTAATAATCATGAATCAATGTAAATTAATTAATTACTATAATAGATCATTAATAATTTATACTTTCATCATTATACTATCATTATACTATATATTATACTATTAATTATAATAACTTTATTACGTTTTATCAAACAGTTTGCATATACCATTTTTAAATTTATTATATTATTATCATTCTCGTTGGTGAGTTTTCATATTTTGGTTTGAATATATATTTCAATTATATCATCAATATATTATATATATAATATATATATACTATTATTCTTTGGTTTTTAAATTTTAATTTTGACTTTATAACTTATATATTATTATAGTTTGTATGACAGATTTTTTAATATATACTATTAATATATATATAGTATACGTTAGCCATTTTATTTTAGAATTGAGTATATAATAATATTTTACAAATCACGTGTTTTGTTTCGTACTATAAAATTTATGTCTGATCTACTGTCTTTCGTAAATGTCCTTATCCTTTAGTGAAGTTTAGTATTTTTTTCTATATGGTTGTGTGTGATTTGTTCCCTCTTACCTATTATTAATATACTGATATGTGATTATTAATATATACTCTTTTAATATAGTTCTTATATATTAATAAGTTCTTTATTGAGTATTTTTATGAGTGAAATTAAAAACTTACTGATTTATATAAGTTAAGTATAATATACTATATAATATGAGTAATCTAATTTTATTTTCAATTATATATATATACAGTAATTATATATATATATACAGCTTTGAATTTATAATAGTGCACTTATATAATATACTACTTTACAGATATCAATATTTAATATAAATATCTTGTATCTATGTATATATATACTCTGAGTGAGTGAGTATATATTATATATATATATATATTCTGTATTATATATAGTATAGTTATACAATCATATACCTACTAGTATATTATATATATATATTACTATCCCTATATATCTACTTGATAATTATTATAGCTTATATGGCTTCTTAATACTCCTAATTGAAATAAAAAATTCATTTTGAGAAAGTGGACTACTTTTACCGAATAAAGCAATAAAGAACGATCTGTACAGCACAGAAAACAAGTATGCTATGAACCAATTAAAGCTCTTCGAACACCTATGTTTTTCTAAGTAGAAAGCACTTAACTCGTGTGTGTGTGAGTGAATAGTCACTGTGTATCGTAACATTCGTTTGTCGAGTCTGAAATGTGCAATCACCAATTGCATTCACTATTGTATGGTTATAGATGTGACTCTGTCTATCTATATATTGTTATTACTTCTTAGATGCTAGTGACTACAATTACATACTCTGTAACAAAGGGTCAATATTTTTGATACTCAAATACTTCCCGAAGCAATGGGATTCGTTGAGAGAGTTACACCAAAAATGACAAACTGTAAAACCGTCAGCAATATCCTACATCCGAAATAGGTTTAAGTTGCGATAAAGTCACACTCAATAACTCTGAGTAATGTACCCACCCAACCAAAATATCAATGCTGACTTTTCTAAATCAGTGAAAGAGTTTGGGAAGACAAAAGTAAAGAGAATGCTAACAACCGAAATGTTCCTCCGAAAACTGAAAAATGGTACAGTTAAAAAACGAGAATGGATGTGTTATTCAAGATCTCAGGGTAGAGTGTACTGTGTATATTCCAATTTGTTCTAAAAAAAATCGTCGTCATTGAAATTCAAACAAAATTTTTAAATTTGTTAATATGATGAATGATAAATAATAATTGGAATCTGTAATTTGTATGTTGGTTACATAAAGTTATTTGAATTTGAAAAATAGTAATTATAATACGTAGTTGAGAAATTGTGATTCACTATTGTGTTTTTTGTGTCCGAGAAATCAGCAACATAGAGAACCGGATGTGAGATCACTGCTTTGGCCCAGTGATATTCGAAAATCCTAGGGAATCTATTATTCGTGGAAGCGAGCTTTATTTTCATGTACGTGAACGTCGTTAGTATCTAGCTGTCAACGATCCTCGCGGTATCGTGGGACTGGCATTTAAAGGGTTTGATGAAATGTACGGAGTCTTGGTTGGTCAGAACTGCGCATACTACTTCCTGGGTCACACTGTCGACACTGAGATTGTGTCTGAATTTGACCGATTTTTCTTTCAGAATATGATACCAATAATCTTGGAAATCAAAAGGTAAAGGTAAAAGCGGCGCCATCATAGTCTTTCAAAGATATACTGTGTAAACGATATCCAATCTACTTATCTTTTAAGAAGTTACTAATTATCCTTGTTGGATGAATTAAAAATATCAAAATATTACAGGGATAGGCGTTTGATGCATCAACACCGTGATTATGTCTCATAATGATTAACTAACATTCATCGTTTTTGTATTTGGGTAAGTGCTGAGATAAAAAAAACTGGCAGACAGGGTCAAGGAGTTTCCTCGCTAATACTTAGGTCCTTCAATTCTTTAACTCAATCTTATAGAAGGAGAGATTGTGAAAACTCTTATAAAGTCATAATATTTAGACATTGAGATTTGATTTCGCGATACAACCTTTTGTACCCTTCTTCTCTCTAGGTATAGTCAACTGCCGCAATATGTCAGGTGATATATCGACTAGATTTTGATTGAGAAATTCTTTTTTTGTGAGAAGCTGCGGGTCCTGCTAAGCGAGACTGTACGAAAAAGCGCTAACTGACGCCTTAATCCTGTGAAATTGTACAGGTCTTGTAAAGCAGAGGAGTTTATTTAAATTTGAGTGACTAAATCCTGCCATGAAAACAGATATGTGTATTTACCTGGTAGATTTTTCTTTCATGTTTCTCTCAGATGTTTTAATATTACTAAATTTTTCGACGCATGGGGACTACGATAGATGGAGCAGTTGTATGAAGATTGACCATGTAGACGATATGGGAACTAAGTGGCAGAAACACAGGTGCCCGAGAAAACATTATCAGCAACAAAATGGGCAGCTCGCTACGATGCAATCAGATCTCTTTTGCAAGGGTACATAAGGTTTTATTTGTGGGTTCAAGGAACCTTGAAAACACACATGTTCAAACACGCAAACAACATGAATCGATGTCGCTGTGCAGTAGTTTTAACAGTTTCTTGAAACATCATTAATGATCTGTACGTCTCTGGTCAAAAACTATCTTCGATGTGACGACGATTTCACAGTATATGCGCCAAATACCTGAATAAAGCGTAGAATTATTTGACATTGATATTCTTCGTCTAGTTATATATCTTTTACCAATTCCTATGGTAATTTGTATTTACATATGTTATTGATAGAGGTTATTTAGATATTATTCAAGTTTCGAGCTCTTCGACATCTTTTTAAAACTTGTTTGCTGGAATACAATGGAGAGTAGTCAGTTGTGTGTGGAGATACATTTGATGGAAAATGATTGAAGAACAGAGTTATATACTTTAGAGTTCAACAACCCAAACAGTGATTGAGTACACTCGAGTAGTAGAAGATTAACTAAGAAGAACAGTACTGGGAAAACAATTTATGCGAGTTGAGTTTTCATGTAAATTCTTGACTAATCGTATCTCTTGAATTTTGTACTATATCTTGCACAGCACTTGTGATTTTTTTTTTCTTTTCTAGAAAATAATCATATATGATACAAGTTGACAAAATATTTATAAATTTTTTGATGAAGCTCTACAAGGCAAAATGAAGGTATGAAGATTTACATATAAAGAATCAATGTCCGTGCAGGGCAACTGGCGTATAAAGTTTATTCACTTAGCCATAGTCAACCTAGTATGTCGATTCTTGAACAACTAATGTAGGAATGTGAAATAACTTCATCATGCTGATAGATTAACCCCGACAATCTTTGTCTACTACAATTGAGACTAACAGAATATTTTGGTAGACGCAGTGGAATAGGAACAGATCAAGTGAAATCCTCTGTGGTCTCATATGCGTGAGATCAAATAAACTTCAAAATCATAGCGAGATGTGGAGGATTCAC
Source organism: Trachelipus rathkii (assembly GCA_015478945.1). Lineage (NCBI taxonomy): Eukaryota > Metazoa > Arthropoda > Malacostraca > Isopoda > Trachelipodidae > Trachelipus > Trachelipus rathkii. Next base: position 26,020 of record JABUQX010034144.1, read on the forward strand.
TCTCTCAATCGCCAAACGTGATGTATGCCGATGCACCGCATATGAGATTATTTATGTATTTATCTTCTTTCATGAGGAGTCACGAGATTGCATCTCTCGGAAAACGTTTGTATTGTCGACTCGAAAGATAAGATCACAATACACTAGTCTGCGTTGTGAGAGTGCGGTCGAGCAAAGCGTTCATAAGTTTAGTAGAAACTATTTCATTCACTGTTAAAGTAATACCTATCTATGTATTAATTCAATCTCAATTAAGTTATTGGCTTGTCCAAGCAAGGTCCACCACGAGAAAAAAGGTTTTTAATTTGGATATAGTCACATCAGTGTTCTACCTTCTAGCCATAAAACGGGATGATAATTTCGGCTTGTAGACGAATATTTATTATACTGAATTATCACTGATTCTTACATGTATATAGTGATAGGATTACATATTAGTATATTATATAAGTATATAAGATAATGATATCTGATAAGCTTACCACTTATATGTTTATTCCGTGATTTATCTTCTAATCCCTATATAATTAGCTGTGAGGTTCTATCTCTATTCAATTACAGGCCTGGCCTATAATATATACCGTACATTATTTAATAATTGAAATGAGTCAACTAATATTCATTACCCATTAATAAGATGATATAATAAATTATTATACAGTAACTTATAAACTTGACGTCAGTTAACAGGATAAGTATATATTAATACAGTTAATTACTTAAATATAGTTATAGTAATAATCATAAATTAGGCTACATTACAATAATATAATGAATATACATGCATACTTACCTAGAATATAAATATAATGATCTAAATTAATAATATATCCCTAGTAATAATAATAGTTTATATTTTATGTGAATCATATATATTAAATATGCTCATATATATAAGTACATTTTTTTACACGTGACTAATTTTGAACATAATTAAATTTTACTCTACTTATAATATAATTAAATAATTCATTTAGATATATTCTATATATGAAATACTTACTGCATATATATAAGAGCTAGATTAATTTTAATAGATATTGCTCTACAATATTAGAAATATCTCGATAATTTTCGTTGTTATTTTTCGTTATCGAAAATTATTTATCCCCTCTCTCCTGTAATATTAAATTAGGAGTCATTACTATTTCTTATAATTGTACCATGGTTATTAATATATATATATAGTATAGTTATTTATATGATATAATAATTATTGTTATATATTATTATATATATTATTATTAGTATATATATATTATATATATATATATATATATATTAATATTAATATATATATTAATATATTATATATATATATATATATAATAATATAATTATTGTATTTATTATATATTAATATATAATTAATAATTTATATATTAATTATATATATATATATAACATATATATACTATATATATATCTATATTATATATATATATATATATTTATATATATATTATATTAATTATATTAGTATAGTGATAGTATTATTATTAACTCTATTATATATATTATATATATATTAGTATATATATAGTATATTATAATCTATTTATATTTATTTAGTAGTCAGTAGCACCTAGCACATATGAGCGTATATTCGAGGACCGGATACTCTACGCGTGTTAAGTGAAAAACACGCCTGAGGTAAGTGAATTTAAGTTCATTTTTTGTTCCTCGTGAAGTGCTGCATTATAATGACAAAATATTATACAGTTAATATAGCGGGTAATTCTGATATTATATATGTAGCGAGTGCACACTGCAACTGCTACTTAATTATATGATAAACAATGATAGAAATTGATTTTACACAAGTTTTAACCATTGAGTATATATATCACGGGTTAGTAACATACAGTACATGATTACAATTGACAAGAAGATTCTTTAGGGTTAAATTTCAAATCAAATATTTTTATTTTTGAAGGATGCGCACTTCTTCTTCGTCCGACCGTAAAATGGATGTTGGCGAATCTTCATCACCTGAATCTACACAAACGACCGCCTTCTCTTTGCAGACGGTGATAGTGATGTAGTTGATGTATAACCTACAAAGTGACTCTTTTGTTGTAGTACAGACACAACCCACAAAAGGTGATTTGAAAACTGCATATTTAATCCATATTATGTAAATATATATAATATATATATATATAAATATATATATATATATATAATATATAATATATAGTATATATATATATATTAATATTATATATATATATAATATATATATTAATATATATTTATTTTCATTTTTTACCCTCACCACATAACCTCAATCCTGAGATCGGAAAAACCTCAATTCCGAGATTGGAAATTTTTTATCAGGTAAAAGTATTTGCATGGTTTTTGACCACTGGTATATATATTTAATTGGCAAGATATTTGAGGGCCCGATGCAAGCCTCTGCTTCAGCTCAACGCAGTCGGAGTGCTTGCCACCGCGGGCTTGGATTCGCATCCTAATAAGCAGCCTGTCCAGTGCGAGAAGCATGTGAAGAGTGAGTTTTGTAATGTCAATGGATTGGTTTCTTTTGTATGTTGTTGGTCATTTACGGTGATTATGCTATGATGTGTGATTATTGAGTATTAGTGTATACAGATTGTGCTGACACCTGTCTGGTCAAATGGCAGAATAAAGGCTCTCGTGAACGATATTATGCAAGAAATTCTCAACTGACAGTCGTGTCGGCTGGTTTGTTGGGACAAGTTTCTTTTTTTAGGTCCGTGTTTAAGCGCTATGTTGTGTGGTCTGCGTAGTTTTGGTGGTGGTTGTGGTGCTGGATCTCGGGACGAGGATCCGATATTTCTGAACTTCATAATGATGTGAAGGTCGAAACGCATATCCTGCGGTGGAAGGATGTCGTTTGGTTGTTGGTGTGTCTTTTGTGTTGTGTCAAAAGCTTGCCTTAACTCACTGATTATACGTGTTGTATTGTATGCTCGGGGATTGTATATATATTTATGTTATACTATAGGTATATATGTTTATAGTTAGTATGTTTTATATGTGATGCGTGATTGTGGCTAGTGGGTTTAGTGTGTAGATTATATATATAGGTAGATTGATTTTAATTATATTATGTATTATATATAGATATGAGTATGTAGTGGTGTTGCTATTGTTAGATGGTATGGTAGGGGTTGATATTATAGGGTAGTTAGTTTTATATCTTATTGCTGGCAGGGTATGGAGCGCGGTCGCAATATCAGTTTGTGTAAAGAAAGAACGGAGTCCTCGGTATAGTCATTTTTCCAGCCCGGGGGGGATCGGGTGGGTGGAGGTTGGTTGTGGCTGGGGTGATTGTCGATATTCCGTGCGTGGAGAGTTTTGCCATGATATCGTCCTGTTTGGGCGGAAGGGTCGGATTAGAAAGTCCAGAGCATTTGGGTGCTATATCCGGTACGCTTTGGAGTGTTTTAAACTTTTATTAAGTATATTATAGAGGTAGTAATATGGTAAGGTATATGTGTAGGTATATATCTATACGTTATATAGTAATGATATAGTATAGTGCGGTAGGGTATATTAGTATTGTATTATGATTAGTATTTAGTAGATAGAGTTATTATAGTGTATTAGTATTATATGATATATTTCAGTAATAGTGTTGGTACTTTCTGTATCGGGTGATTCAGGGGCGGTACGTTAATGCTGGTAGTAAGTTAAGGTCATAATTAGTACGCAATTGGAATATTAAAGATCATTACAAGAGTTGTATCATTTCTTTTTAACTTCCATTTGGGCCAAGATGTCTGTTCGTGGAAAGTTTGGTTTTTTAACGTTTTGCCCCGTTTTGTGTGTGGGTGCGTGGTGGCAAAGCTTTGCCTGCACAGTGGATAGTGTTTCGAAAAAAGATCGGTAAAATCTAGGGATTTTGACTAAATATGATCAAGACGTGGCCTGGTATGGGGAGGTGGTGCGGCAGACTGGGGCTAGTGAGAAGGGGGTTGTTGTGGTAGGATTGGAGGCAGTGGCGAAAGGGGTGCTTTTCCGATGTTGAGTTTGGTTGGAAAAAGCTTGTGTTGTCAAATTTTATACAAGTTGTGCTATATCGCTGTGTGTAGTGGAGCGCTTCGAAAGTAGATAGACAATGTGCTCAAGACGTATTCAGTGGTCATTCACTAATAATAAGCTGTGATTTACACTGATGTTGAGTATTCGCAAATGCACAGATTTAAAATAAAAATATGCGGTAAATAAATTAGCCAATCTGTTATAGATTTCCATTATAAACATTTGTTTTTGACATCAATTGTAAATTTTGACGATTCTTCAAATTTTAAGTAATAATTTATTATATCGTTGCTAGTCATTTTCAAAGGTTTGGAAAATCGTAAAGATAGAATTTTATAGCACAACAAAATAGCCTATTTGTAAGACTTTGATGTATCGAGAATGACTCACTCGGACATGCGATCTGAATATGTCGCATACTAGTTCATCTACATCAAATAAGACAGTCTTTGGTCGATCTGCGTTTTCTGTTCGTTCGAGTATGTTACCGTGTGGGTTTATTTCAAACATCGGTTGTTTTCTCTTTTACTTTCTTGGAGAAGTGGATAATCCAAACTATATAGATGGTTGGCACAGTTTAAAATTTAGCGCGGTTTTTGCGAAACCCATCCGCTCTGCCGTGTGGAATATTAAGCACTCGTCATATCCGTACTTTGTAAGAAATAAAGTAGAGTTTTATTCACAGAGTATGTCGAATGTGCTCCTGTTCATTACTGTCTCTTCAGACGATCGTCTTTCTTGTGACCATATTTACGAATTTCATTTGTATGTCATTCATTAAAGTCTTCTCATTTTTACTTATTCCTTTTTTCTGTATAATATATATAACTCTAGATTATTTATGAATTGATTGCATTTTAAATTGTTTAACATTAAGTACCCGTAGATAATAAATTATAGATTCACTATACTTATTATTACGGTATATCGTTATAGTTTACTATGACTATATAACTTTTTTAAGGTATTATAACTGTCGTTAGTATGATGATATTGAGGGCGTCTAATTAGTGTATTTTGGACTTTTATTTTTATTTGTTATGCAACGTGCTTATTACGTTATACCGACTATTTATCAATTCATCGAGCAATTAAACTACGTATCTGTTATTGACCTCCTAATAAATTCATTATCTATCATCATCTTCTACATTTTCATACATCTATCCTTTCGCATACTATATTCTTAAATAATACAACTCTCTCATATATGATTTAATGATATTATTTTCATTGTAGCACATTATTGTTATACTGTGATCATTATGAAACTATAGTATTGGTTTCTTTATTACGGGGCTTATGGTATACTCAGTCTTTATAGGTTATGTCAGCCTGTGTTGAGCGCTGCTATTAGTATGTAAGTTTAGCTTAATAACTGAGTGAAAATATCTAGGTGTAACTAAATATTTAGGTTTATTACATAGTTTATTTGAGTTTATTCCACAGTTTGTTCAAGTTTATTCCATAGTTTATTATTTAATTTAGTGTGCATTATAAACTGTATCTATAGGTTGGCTAGCATTCGACAAGTAATCCTGAGCTCTGTGTCAAGATAATATTTAATAATGTCAGTAGCATATAATATAAATCTAAATATATATTACTAATAAATTAAATTATGTATAATGAGATATTATAGATGGATTTTAATGTATGAGATATATTCATCAAATTATATTATATTAATTAATAATTTATATAATATATAATGTATATAAATATATGATAAATTTTAAATATAATAATATAATAAATATTATTAATTAATATAGATTATAATCTAATATAATAATAAAATTATAAAATGAATAATATACATATAATTAAATAAATGTATAATTATATAATAATTATATATTATAAAATAAAGTTTTTAAAGTATAATTATGAATGTAGGTACCATTCACATAAACTATAAATATGATTTATAACTAAAAATTAAAAAAAAGGATAAAAATAATCATATATATATATTAAATAACTAAATAAAAATGTAATAGATGGCTTAGAGTAGTATATATATATATATATATATATATAGTATAAAATTAAAATTTATTAAAATAAATAGTATTTTATCTCTATTATAATCTTGTATATATATTAAAATACTTTACTAAATATTTAATAATATTATAAATACATAATATATTACGTATTTATATTGAGTGAGCTAATTATATATATATATGTATATATATAAGTAGTAGATATATATATAAATAGTTATTATATATAGTATTATTTATTCCTATTATTTAAGTATATAAATATGTATTATATATATATATTATATATATATTCTACTATATATTATTATGAGTATATAGGTGATTATATATAATAAAATATATATATATATAATTATAAATTTAAGTATTTATATATATAATTATATATTAATATATATATATTGCTGGCCGGGGCAAGTCACACCAAAGGGCGAACAACATACCCAACACAATTAAGACCACAACACAGACATTAATATAGTTAATAGAATTCCTCTCATTGGTGTGCAACACACAATTTGCCACCATGTATATCAGCACAGCAACCTACACACAACACACATCACAACGGTGTTTCCACTATGTTTAACAACACAGACACATTCACACAACAGATAAAGTATGTCACGACCAAATTATATATATATATTATATATATATATATATATATTATATATATATTATATTTATACTTATACTATATATAATATATATTTATATATAATATAATATATAGTATATATATATATAATATATATATAATATATTATACTTATAATATATATATATATATATATTATAAATATATATTATACTAATATATTATACAATAATATATACTATATACTTTTTTATGTATATATTTTCTCTTTTAAAATGATTATAGGCCTCTTATAGCCTACTATATTTTATATTTACTTTTATGAGAAATAACAAATTATATAATATATAATTATAGTTAATTGAGGATATATAGTATTCTGTAATTATAATTTCACTGATATATATATAAATACTACTCGTATATATTACCTTATTTTGTACGACATATATAATAATAGTATATATATATATATATATATATGACTTATATATATTTATTTAATTACTATAACTAAAATAGAAATTCTAATCAGGTACAGTGTGATAGGCGTTATATATATACTGTACTCTTTATATTAATAATATATATCACAATTACTCAAATTTATATATAGTATAAAATTTAAATGTATTACATTATTGTTCATTATTCAAAAGTTTAATACATTAATATTCCATTTATTACTTTTGGAATTCTTGCACTTTAAATTAAAATAATGTTCATTTGAATATAAATATTATTTTCAATTTTATGTTTAATATAATTTTTACAATATAAGTATATATATATTTTAACTAATTAAGGTATATTATATATAAATATAAATATTCATATAACTATGTTATATATATTATCGTTATCCTATTATATATAGTTTATACTACTATATATATTATATAATATAATATATATATATATAAGTGATGGGACGTTAATGGTCATCGTCATCAGCAAAATCGTCATCGTCAGTATTACAAGAACAAATAACCAGCCACACCCCTTTTTCGATAGAAGGAAATAGAGGGTATCGTCTGAAACTCGATATAATCTATTGATGTATTAAGCTGAAAACAAGTTTTCAAGTCGCTAGGATATATATAGGGGGTACCTTCCCTAAGAGTGAACGCTAAAATAATGTCGCTTACGCCTTGTTGCGGTTTAAACGAGAAGCAGAACGACGATGTATGGACTAATACTTCCATTCGATGTGAATTGACGTGACATCTCGTGTAGACGAGATTACGTCCGCCCCTGCTCCCCCGTAAGGGTGGACGCTGCCCCCTACAAAATAAATTGAGTAGAAGGCTGAAATTTCGATAGTGTATAGAAGAATAAGAAAGGAGTCTGACGATATAGGTTGAGTTAGCATACTTGGGGTACTCCGTGAGTAACTGCTCCGGTGCGATGCAGTGTAGTAAGAGTGCTGTGTATAATATATATCCAATAGTTGGTTGCTTGTTTAATATCTTATTATACTTTTTTGTGTATACACGAAATGTATCACTTCTCGACTAGGTAGAGTGGTGTTGAGGCTACCACTTTAGACAATGCGCCAGTCTAGTGGTCATACAAATCACAATGCGTTAAGGCGCGTGTGCGTGCGCAAGGCGCGCGCCGGTGACAATAAATCCGGTATCACGCTCGGTGATTAAATTGGCGGGTGGCGTGCCCACTTGCATCGCCCAAAGCTATTGAAAGTCTGCGACTTCTTTCAGCGATTAACGCAAACTGCATTCTTTTAATTTCACTTTCATAAATTTATTGTTTTTTTAGCGTGTGTGTAACGAGTGATTTTTGGTTTTTATTTAATTTTTTCATTTCAAAAGATGTATAATTTTTTTTTTATTTATTTTTTTTAATTTATTTTTGTTTTTTACAAATTTTTTTATGCTTTTCATTTTTCATAACTATGAAAAATTCTATAACGTTTTTACATACCGATTAGTCTATATTAATCAGGATCAACGAATCAGTAAATAAACCATCAATATTCTCACCAATCCACACTACACTTAATAGTCCATTTTACGCAGTTTCGGCTACCGTGACCTTAAGTTGATCTTTATCTAATTGATACTATTAGATCTATTGATCTGTTTATCTATTGTATCTATTGATCTATTGATTCAAGTCAAATATTTTTTATTAAAATTGTTATGGTTTCTACATACCCTAAATCATTAAATCAGTTAATCAAACTTTTTCCCACCCTCTCCAACCCATCTATTGATCTATTGTTGAGTTATTGATCTATTGATCTAATTGATTTCAGGGAAATTTTTTTGTTATTAAAATTGTTATGTTTTACACACTTAAAGCAAGTAATAAGTAAATCAGTAAATCAAAACTGCCCTCCAGACCAACACAATAAAATTGTGAGCAAACTCGGCTCCACTACCCGAGCTGCTAACTGATGCTTAATATGATGCTATTCGCCGATTTCTAAGCAGTAACTACTTTCCTGTTTTCTCTGTGTAGTAAAATTGAATTATGCAATCTTTAAGACACCCTAAAAACACTGCAAATCAGTTAAATCATAAATCAGTGATATTCAAGAGGTTAAATCCATCACCTCAATCTTCTCCTACATTATACCACAGTTACACTCAAGGTATAATTAATTAGTTCTATATAATTAATATGAGACTAGTGTGAAACCATTTATATAACAATTAAAATAGACAAACATTTTTTCTTATTCGTTAAGTTATTGCAGGAGGTATCATACTAAGTAAAGGCGTTGGTAATTTATCATTGCTTCCCGAATGCTCATGCTAAACATATTCTTGTGTACAGTTATCCTACAGGGTATAGATCGGGAAAACAATAAATACTTATTCATGTATTAATATTAAAAACATTTTTAAAAGAGAGTCGAGCATTTTCGACACAACAACCTGTTAAAAATTCATATGGTGCTACACGTTGTTTAAATCAAGTAAAAATTTTAAAGATTTAGACAAATGTAATCCAATTTCATAAGTTTTTAGAAAGAGTAGAGTTTATATTGTACATTAAATTAGAACTAAAACCTGCAACTGTTTACCAGGGCCATTCAAAATTATAATCCTTGAAGATTTGATGCATAAATTGAATGAGGATATGGCAGAAACATTCACAGTTTACTCTCATCACATTTAAGAACATGCAAGTATTATTGTTATATAACGCAGTTATTTTTTCATACATATGCTTTAATATAGTTTAATACACACACATAATAATTAATAATTAATAAATATTTTAATAATAAAATAAATAAAAAAATATAATAATGAGAAATAATAAATAATAATAATAAAGTATAAATATAATAATAATTAATAAATAAATAAATAAATAATAATAATAATAATATAATAATAATGAATTAAAAATAATAATAAATATAATAATCAAATTAATACATGAGTAATAAATAAATAGATAATAATAGAATAAATAATATTAATAAAAAAAAAAGTCAGAAAAAATGGAACATATACAGTATTAATTTTAATAATTCTGTGCATAGTTATTATAATACATAATAATAAAAATAAATAATAATAAAAATAATAAAAAAATAATAATCAACTTATTATCAAAATTCACCACACTATTTTGACCTTTAGTCTAGGAATAAGTTTATTTACATCTATAATAGCAATATTATATATAAAAATAAATAACGAAAATAAAAAATAATAATAATAATAATAAAATAATCAATAATAATAATTAGTTAAAATAATAAATAATTGGCCACTCTACATTCAACAAATTTACTTTAGCTTTATTTAAGGCGGCAAAATGCGAAAAGCGCAAGAGAGACTACCTTTCAATGAATAATAATTTTATCAAATTTACTTCCGGAGAAGAAATAATAAGAACATAATAATAATAAAATAATAATAATATAATAATATAATAATAAATAATAATAATAATAAATAATATATAAAATAAGTAATAATAATAATAATAATAATATAATAATAATAATAATAATAATAATAATAAATAATAATATAATAATAATATAAAATAATAATAATAAAAAATAATAATTATAAATAATAATTATAAAATCATAATAAATAATAATAATAAAATAATAATAATAATAATGAAATAATAATAAATAAATAATAACATAGATAATAATTTGATGGAATAATAATATAATAATATAATAATAATAGTAAATAATAATAATAATAATAATAAAATAATATAATGAATAATAATAAATAATATAATAAGTAAATAATAATATAATAAAATAATAATAAAAATATAATAATGAATATAATAATAATAATAATAATAATAATAATAATAATAATATAATAACAATAATAATAATAATAATAATAATATAATAATCACAAAATTGTCAAAGTTCAGAAGATTAGTATGAATGAAAATAATATAATAATTTAATACATAATCATAATGAATAATAATAATAATAATCATATAAATATAATATAGTATATAATAAATTAATAAAAATAATAATAATAATAATATAATAATAATAATAATAATAATAATAAATGTAATAATATAAAAAATAAAGATAATTAAAATAATCAATAATAATAAATAATAATATAATACATAATAATAATAATATAATAATAATAATAATAATAATAATATAATAATAATAATATATTTAATTATATTAATAAAATAAAATAATAATAACATCCAAAATAAATGAATCCTATAGACGGGATAATAATAATAATAAATAATAATAATAATAATAATAATAATAATCAAATTTAAATATAATAATTAATAAGTATAATAATATATTATAAATGAGATAAATAAATACAAAGATTAGTAATAATTATATTAATATAAACAGATAAAAAATAATAATAATAGTAATAATCAAATATTAATTACAATAAAAATATTAATAATTATAATAATATAATAATTGAAAGTTTACAGTAATGATAATAAATTATACACTTATACTAAAATAATATAATAATAAACAATAATAATAATAATAAATAATAAATACACAATAATAAATCATAATAATATACTAATAAAACACTCATCATTAATCATCAATAAATATAGAGTGAATGATTAAAACATTTCACAATATATCATTACTAATAATAATATAGTAATAAAAATAATAATTAAATACATAATAAAAATAATAATATATAATAATAATAAATAATGATAATAAGTAATAATAATAATAATATAATAATATTAAATTAATAAAATAATAATAATAATTTAAATATAAATAAATAATAATAAAATAATAAATTTATAATAATAATAAGTATATAATGTAATATATAATAATTAAATAATGAATAAGTAATTTAATAATTAAATTCATAATAATATAATTATATAATAATAATAATAATTAAAATATATTAATAATAAAAATAAATAATATATAGTAAATAATAAATTATTTTACTTAATAAAAATATTAATTTAGAGATAAAATAATAATAATTAATAAAATAATTAAATAATAATTTCTATAAATAATAATAATAATAATAATAATTAAGAGTTAAATTAAATAATAATAATAAAAATAATAATAATAATTAATAATATTAGATAATCATAATAATAATAATTAATAAAATAATAATTATAAAAATATAATAATTATAAAATAATAAAATAATATCATCATAATAATAAATAATTAAATTATAATAAATAATAATATAAATTAATAATAAATAATCATATAAATAATAATAATAAATAATAATAATAATATCATAATAAATAATAATAATAATATAATAGTATAATAATAATAATAATAATAATTATATAATATAATAATAATAAATTAATAATAAATTATTTAAGATATAAATAATAAGAATAAGAGTATTAGAACTAGATAATAATATAATAATAAACTTATATAATAAAAATAATAATAATACAAAAAATAAAATATATATAAATTAAATAATAATTAATAATAATAATAAATAATAATAATTGATAATAAATATAAATATAATAAAATATAATAATAAATGAATAATAATAATAGATATATAATAATAATAATAATAATAATATATAGATAATATAATAATAATAATAATAATTAATATAATAAATATAATAATAATAATAATACATAAAATTGATACTATAATATAATAAAATATAATTAATAAATAATAATAAAATAATAATAATAAATAATAATATTTAAATTAATTATAAATAATAATAATATAATTATATAATATATAATAATAATAATAATACATAATAATAATAATATAAGTAATAATAATGTAAATAAATAATATAATATTATTTAATATTAAAAATAATAATAAATAATAATAATCAAATAATTTTTTAATGTAATAAAATAATGAAAACTTATTAGATAGTAATAAAATTAATAAAAATTATAAATAATTATAATAATTATTTAAATAATAATTAATAATAATAATATTAATAATACTTATAAATATAATAATAACAACTTAAAAGATAATAATAATTAAAATCACATTCATAATTATAATAACTAGATACAGTGAATATAATAATTATAAATAATAAATATATATAATATAAATAATAAATAATAAATATTAAATAATATAATAATATAATAATTATAATAATATAATTAAATAATAATAATTAAATAATAATAATAATAATATAATAAATAATTATAAAGTAATAATAATAATAGCATGATTAATATAAATAATAACAATGATAATAATAATTAATAATAATAATTAAAATATAATAATAATTAAACTATCATCAAAAATATATTATTAATATAATAATTATAATATAATAATAATTAATATAAATTATTAATATATATATATTATAATAATAATATATAATATATAATAATATATAATAATGATAATAATAATATAATAACTATTATATAATAAATAATAATTTGAAGTGATTATAAGTATAATTAATATAAATTTATTTATTATTAAATAATATAATAATATTACATATTAATATTAGGAAAAAAACTAATATTATATTAAAAAACTAATATAATAATGAATTTTAATAATCATTAATATCACATTAATAATTCGCTAATAATAATGATCGGTAATTCAATAATAATAAAATAAATGCTAATAATAGTTATAATAATGTAATAAAAAGTTTATAATTAATAATAATAATAAAATAATAATAATAATGAATAATATAATTAACGTAATAATATAATTAATAATAATAATTCCAACATAACTAATATATATATAATAATAAATAATAATAATAATAATAATATATTCATAAAATAATATAATTTAATAGTTATAAAACTATAATACTAATAATAATAATATAATAATATAATAATAATATAATAATATAATAAAATATAAATAATAATTATATAATAATATCATAATAATATTAATATAATAAAAAAAATAAATAATATAAATATAATATAAAAAATAATTGAAATAATAACAACAATAATAATAATATGAAAATAATTATTTAAATAATAATAGATAAATAATAACAATAATAATAATATAATAATATAATAATAATATATTCATTATAATAATAATATCACTAATCAATCTAATAAGCTTAATCACACTCTTTATTCTTCTTTCATAATTTTCTTTATTAAAAGAAGCATAAATAATTAAACTAAATAATTAAATAATAATAATAATATAATAATAATAATAATAATAATAATAATAATAATAATAATACTAAATAATATCATATTATAATTAATATAATAATATAATGAATAATTAATAATCATAATAATAATAATATAATAATAATTAATAATAATAACATAATAATAATATAATAATAATTAGTATAGTAATAATAACAATCATAATAAAATAGTTAATAATAAATAATAATAATATAATCAATATAATAATATAATAATAAATAATAATAATAATAATAATATATAATAATATAATAATATAATAATACGAATATAATAATAATAATTAATCAAAAAATTATCATTAAATTATATCTTAATAAATATTTCTTATGGAACTAGCTTATATATATATTACGGTATAGTATATATATATATATTATATATATATATATAATATATACATATGTAGATATAAAATATTGCTGTTAATTATATTTAAGATATAACGAGATAATAATTCGATATATAATAGTATAAATATATATATATATAATAATATATATATATATTATATATATATTAATATATATATAATGTTATATATAATATATATATTAATATTATAATCTATATACAATTTATATATTTATATAGTATATATATAATATTAATATATATTATATTATTATATTATAAATTATATAAATTATATATATATATATTAATATTAATTAATATTATTTATAGTATATATATATAATATATATAATATAATATAATATAATATATATATAATATATATATATATATATTAATATATATATATATATATATATATATGTACTATCTATATATATATTTTATATCTTATTCTACAATATATATATATATATATTATATATATATCTTATATTATTATAATTCCATTTCTGCCTCGATCAATATAACCACAAGATTAATTTATTGTAAACTTTGTTAAATTATTAATTATAAATACTAATAATCTATGCTATTGAAACTTATTATAATTATATTTATTACAACTAATATTATTGATTATTAGATTTTATATTTAATATATAATATATTATATAAATATATTATAATTATATAATATTAATTTACATTTACATTATATAATATATATTTATATTATTATATATATTATATATATTATATAATATAAAATATAATATTTAAATAATCACTAAAAAATATATATAATATAATTATTTATATATAATTATATATTATTAAGTATATAATTTATATCAATATATAATATAATGATATATAATTAATACTTACAATATTAATTGATATATATATAATTATTTATTAATTATATAATATTATATATCATTTATATATAGTATAAGAAAAAGTCGTCCCATCACTAATATATACCTATATATATTATATATAAATATTTCAATTAATATTTTTTATAAATATATAAAATAAGTAGATGTTAACAAACACACATGGTTTAAGAAAAAAAACAAAGTATATAATCTATATAATATATTAATATATATATATATATATATATATATATAATTATTATAGTCATAATAATAATTAATATATATATATTATAGTATATATAGATATATTTAATCATATATATATTATATATATTATATTATATATAATTTATATATAATATTATATAATAATATATATATATATTATATATAATATATATATATATAATAATCCATAAATATTTGTTATTACTTGAAATACAGCAGAGATGTTAGGACATTGAATTTGAAAAATATATTTGTTTTATTTACGTATATAAGGGTTTGGTGTTTTAAAACAATTTTGGTTTTATTCCAATGGTTTAAACAATGGTTTAACATTTAAAAAAAAACCAATGTTTTAACCAAAAAAAGCAAACCATGCATAAAAAATTAAAATGTATTTATTAATGTTTTTTTGAATTGATATGGTTTTCTCAATTTTTCATCGAAGAGTAATGAACGGCAATAAAATTTCAGGATTTTTATTATTCTGAGAAGATTATAATAAGTATATATATTATAATATATAAATATATATATATATTATCATATATAATTTATTAGGTATAAATATTATATAATATATATATTATTATATATATATATATTATATGTATATATATATATATATATATATTAGTCATTTGGTAAATTTAACTGTTAAAACATGAATCTTAGTTTCGAGTCTTTTTGGGATTCATTTCTACCCACCTCGATGCCAATTTCAAAAGATTAAGAATAAAATCATTTGTGGAGTGTGTGGCAAGCAATCAAAACAAGCCTAGAAGCATGAAGTAAACTAAGTGAATGATGTTTATATTATGGAAAAATATGAATATGACTAAGAACGCTTAATCCCACTTCCAATAACAAGATTTTATAGCAAAAGTAAAAAAGGAGGTATCATCAGG
>JABUQX010034145.1:0-25000 GCA_015478945.1 Trachelipus rathkii
GTCGTCGTCATATAGTGAAACGTTTTCGTAAAAGCCCAAATAAATGATTCTACGCGTTTAGAATACATTTTTTGACGCTTTAGAACAGCGCTTAAGCGGTTAATAAATCGTCCCAATAGTGACGTCATCGGAACCGTTGTATTAACTGCAAAAGGTCTAATTAAAAATCGCTCTCCAAAAAGTCGACCTCAGGAAAAATAGAGATTTTTTTTCCAAATTTTGACTTAGACCTTCACTTATAAACGGTTACAGAATAAACGCCACTATAATAATAATTAATATAGATTCGTAATTTTTTTTTTTTTTGGTTCTCTCGCTCGAAAAAAAACTCGCTTAAGAACAAAAAAATTTATTTTGCACCATCTCCCGAGAAGTAGAGAGTAACGTTATTTCGTCCCGAGCCGGAACCGTAGCGGGGTACCCTTTAGATTTTTTTTATTACGTGAATTTTTAGAGTGTTACGATATTTATTTATATTAATATATTTTCATAGTTTAGTCTCCCTTCAATTCCATTTTCTTACGATAAATAATTTTTAGAGGTAACTATATTTAAAAAAAAAAAATATTGCACGACGCCCATTAGGACGAAAACGTCGTCGTCATATAGTGACGTTTCGTAAAAGCCAAAAATAAATGACTCTACGCGTTTAGAATCCATTTTTTACGCTTAGAACATCGTTAAGCGTAATAATCGTTCCAATAGTGACGTTTCATCGGAACCGTTGATATCTCAAAAGGTCTAATTCGAAATCGCTCTTCAAAAAGTCGACCTAGGAAAAAATGGAAATTTTTTTTCTTCAAATTTTGACTTAGACCTTCGACTTATAAACGGTACGGAATAAACGTCACTATAATAATAATTAACACGCTTAACGATAGTTCGTCCCTGAAAATATTGCCGTTTGATCCTTCGAGGTCGTTTTTATGGTAATCGAGAAACGTCATTATATTATAGTGACGCCGTAGAGGAAACCCGGCCTCGATTGAACCCCTCCGAGGATCGTCTCGGTAATTACGAAACGTCACTATCGTATTTTGAGGAAAAAAACGAAAAGTTCACGGATAAAGGTATGATGAAAAATTAGGAAAAATTAAGAACATAGAAAAAATAAACAATTAATGATATGTGAATACCCGAATATCAATTCTTAATAAAATTATCGACGTAAAGAAATCTTAAAGGTCCCCACTTACGCTTCGATCGGAGCACCAAAATAACGTAACTTTTACTTCTCGGGAGATGTTGCAAAATAAATTTTTCGTTCCTTAAGCGAGTTTTTTTTTCGAGGGCAAGTGTACTTTGTATATATTATTATTTTTTTTTAATTTAGTCTCCCTTAAATTCAGGTTTCTATGAAAAATAATTTTTAGAGGTAACTAAACAAAAATTAATTATAAAAAAATACCACGACCCCCATTCTATAGGCTTTGAGCGATTTTTTGCTACAACTTTAAAAAAAATTAACGTAAAAAAAAATATTAATGGTACCCTTCTACGGTTCACTCGGGGCACGAAATAACGTTACTCTCTCTTTTCGGGGAGATGGTGCCAAATAAATTTTTTGTTCCTTAAGCGAGTTTTTTTCCCGAGAGAAACCAAAAAAAAAAAACGGAATCTAAGTCTGTAAAGAATTGCTAATAATAAGTTATTCACATATTGGATATTTATTTTTTCTTCGATCTTAATTTTTCTTAAATTCTTAATTATTTATCATGACCTATACTATATTTATTTATATTATGTTTTTTTATAGTTAAGTCTCCCTTAAATTCCATTTTCTACGGTAAATAATTTTTAGAGGTAACTAAATTAAAAAAAAATTATAAAAAATATTGCACGACGCCCATTTACCTCGGAAACGTCCTCGTCATATAGTGACGTTTCGTAAAAGCCCAAAATAAATGACTCTACGCGTTTAGAATCCATTTTTTACGCTTCGAACGTCGTTAAGCGTATTAATAGTTCCAATAGTGACGTTTCATCGGAACCGTTTATAACTCAAAAGGTCTAAATCAAAATCGCTATCCAAAAAGTCGACCGCAGAAAAAATTGAATTTTTTTTTTTTAAATTTTAACCTATACCTTCGACTTATAAACGGTACAGAATAAACGTCACTATAATAATAATTAATACGCTTAACGATAGTTCATCCCTGAAAATATTGCCGTTTGATCGTTCGAGATCGTTTTTATGGTAATCGAGAAACGTCATTATATTATAGTGACGCCGTAGAGGAAACCCAGCCTCGATTGATAACCTCCGAGGATCGTCTCGGTAATTACGAAACGTCACTATCGTATTTTGAGGAAAAAAACGAAAAGTTCACGGATAAAGTTATGATGAAAATTAGGAAAAAATAAGAACATAGAAAAAATAAACAATTAATGATATGTGAATACCCGAATATCAATTCTTAATATAAATATCGACGTAAAAAAATCTTAAAGGTCCCCACTTACGCTTCGATCGTGGCACAAAATAACGTAACTTTTTACTTCTCGGGAGATGTTGCAAAATAAATTTTTCGTTCCTTAAGCGAGTTTTTTTTTCGAAGGCAAGTGTACTTTATATATATTATTTTTTTTAATTTAGTCTCCCTTAAATTCAGTTTTCTATGAAAAATAATTTTTAGAGGCAACTAAACAAAAATTAATTATAAAAACTACGCACGACCCCCATTTCCTAAGGTAAATGGGCGTCGTGCAATATTTTTTATTATTTTTTTTAATTTAGTTACCTATAAAAATTATTTATCGTGGAATTTAAGGGAGACTAAACTATAAAAAAAATTAATATAAATAATATAGTATAGATCATGATAAATAACTTTAAGAATTTAAAGAAAAATAAGAACGAAGAAAAAAAAATATCCAATATGTGAATAACTTATTATTAGCAATTCTTTACATACTTAGATTCCGTAATAATTTTTTTTTTTCGTTTCTCTCGGGAAAAAAACTCGCTTAAGGAAACCAAATAATTTATTTGCATGCACTATCTCCCGAAAAGTAAGAAGTAACGTTATTTCGTGCCCTGATGTGAACCGTAGGAGGGTACTTTAATTATTTTTTTTTACGTTTAATTTGTAAAGTGTAGCAAAAAAAATCGCTCAAAGCCTACGGAAACGTCCTCGTCATATAGTGACGTTTCGTAAAGGCCCAAAATAAATAACTCTACGCGTTTAGAATCCATTTTTTACGCTTAGAACGTCGTTAAGCGTAATAATAGTTCCAATAGTGACGTTTCATTGGAACCGTTTATAACTCGAAATGTCTAAATCAAAATCGCTATCCAAAAAGTCGACCTCGGGAAAAATTGAATTTTTTTTTTCAAATTTTAACTTATACCTTCGACTTATAAACCGGTACAGAATAAACGTCACAGTAATAATAATTAATACGCTTAACGAT
This sequence comes from Trachelipus rathkii, assembly GCA_015478945.1. Lineage (NCBI taxonomy): Eukaryota > Metazoa > Arthropoda > Malacostraca > Isopoda > Trachelipodidae > Trachelipus > Trachelipus rathkii. The sequence goes on from JABUQX010034145.1 coordinate 3,415, forward strand.
AGTTCATCCCTGAAAATATTGCCGTTTGATCGTTCGAGATCGTTTTTATGGTAATCGAGAAACGTCATTATATTATAGTGACGCCGTAGAGGAAACCAAGCCTCCGAGGATCGGATCGTCTCGGTAATTACGAAACGTCACTATCATTTTGATTACAGGCATCGATCGGTTCACGGATAAAGTTTTATGATGAAATATCTTCTATACTAAAAGATAAAAAAGGTACTCGGTACATTGTCTGTATTGCGCAATATCAATTCTTAATATAATATCGACGTAAAGAAATCTTAAAGGTCCCACTTACGCTTCGATCGGAGCACAAAATAACGTAACTTTTTACTTCTCGGAATGTTTCAAAATTAAATTTTTTCGTTCCTTAAGCATGTTTTTTTTTCGAGGGCAAGTGTACTTTATCTTATTATGATTGTGGTTCATTTTAGTCTCCCTTAAATTCAGTTTTCTATGAAAAATTAATTTTTAGAGGTAACTAAACAAAAATTATTATAAAAACTACGCACGACCCCCATTTCCTATAGGCTTTAAGCGATTTTTTGCTACACTTAAAAATTTAACCGTAACAAAAATATATAAAGGTACCTCCTACTTTGGATCGGCGGACACGTAATTTACGTTTACTCTACTACTTTTCGGAGATGGTGGCAATATAAATTTGGGTTTCTTAGGCGAGTTTTTTTCACGAGAGAAACAAAAAAAAAAAAAAAAAAAAACGAATCTAAAGTCTGTAAAGAATTGCTAATAATAAGTTAATCACATATTGGATATTTATTTTTCTTCGTTCTTAATTTTCTTAAATTCTTAATTGATCTATACTATAATTTATTATATTAATTTTTTTTTATAGTTTAGTCTCCTTAAATTTCATTTTCTACGATAATAATTTTTTGAGGTAACTAAATTAAAAAAAAATTATAAAAAATATTGCACGACCGGAAACGTCCTCGTCATATAGTGACGTTTCATAAGTGACGTTTCGTAAAAGCCCAAAATAAATCACTCTACGCGATTAGAATCCATTTTTTTACGCTTAGAACGTCGTTAAGCGTAATAATAGTTCCAATAGTGACGTTTCATCGGAACCGTTATAACTCAAAAGGTCTAAATCAAAATCGCTCAAAAAGTCGACTCGGAAAAAAATTGGAATTTTTTTTTTCAAATTTTTAACGTATCTCCTTCAACTTATAAACGGTACAGAATAAACGTCACTGTATAATAATAATTAATACGCTTAAAGATAGTTCTTCATCATTGAAAATATTGCCGTTTCATCGTTCGAGGTTGTTTTTATGGTAATTCGAGAACGTCATATATTATATTGGACGCCGTAGAGGAAACCCAGCCTCGATTGATAACCTCCGAGGATCGTCTCGGGTAATTACGAAACGTCACTATCGTAATTTGAGGAAAAAAACGAAAAAGTTCACGGATAAAGTTATAATGAAAATTAGTAAGGAAAAATAAAGAACATAGAAAAAATAAACAATTATTGATATGTGAATTGATTGAATAGCAATTCTTAATATAAATATCAAAGTAAAAAATCTTAAAGGTTCCCACTTACGCTTCGATCGTGGCACAAAATAACGTAAAAGTTTTTACTTCTCATGAGATGTTGCAAAATAAATTTTCCGTTCCTTAAGCGAGTTTTTTTTCGAAGGCAAGTGTACTTTATATATATTAGTAATTTTTTTAATTTAGTCTCCCCTAAATTCAGTTTTCTATGAAAAATTAATTTTAGGGGCTAAACTAAACAAAAATTAATTATAAAAACTACGCCACACCCCATTTCTCTATATGCTGTTTGGCGAGTTTTTTGGTTACCACTTTAAAACAATTAACGTAAAAAAAATATTAAAGGTACCTCCTACGGTTCTCGGGCACGAAATAACGTTACTCTCTACTTTTTCGGGAGATGGTGCCAAATAAATTTTTTTGTTCCTTTAAGCGAGTTTTTTTCCCGAGAGGAAACCAAAAAAAAAAAAAAAAACGAATCTTAAATTTGTAAAAATTGCTAATTAATAAGTTATTCACTCCGAGGATCGTCTCGGTAATTACAAAACGTCACTATCGTATTTTTAGGAAAAAAAAAACGAAAAGTTCACGGATAAAGTTATGATAAAATTAGGAAAAATTAAGAACATAGCAAAAATTAAATAATTAATGATAGTGTGAATACCCGAAATATCAATCTTAATAAAAAAATATCCGGTACGTAAAAAAAATCTTAAGGTCCCACTTACGCTTCGATCGGGGCCACAAAATAACGTAAACTTTTTTACTTTCTCGGGAGATGTGCAAAATAAATTTTTCGTTCCTTAAGCGAGTTTTTTTTCGAAGGCAAGTGTACTTTATATATATTATTTTTTTTTTTAATTTAGTCTCCCTTAAATTCACTTTTCTATGAAAAATAATTTTTAGAGGTAACTAAACAATAATTAATTAAAAAACTCGCACGACCCCATTTCCTAAGTAAATGGGCGTCGTGCAATATTTTTTTTTTATTATTTTTTTTAATTTAGTTACCTATAAAAATTATTTATCGTAGAAAATGGAATTTAAGGGAGACTAAACTATAAAAAAAAATTAATATAAATAAATATAGTATAGATCATGATAAATAATTAAGAATTTAAGAAAAATTAAGAACGAAGAAAAAATAAATATCCAATATTGTGAATAACTTATTAATTAGCAATCTTTACATACTTTAGATTCCGTAATAATTTGTGTTTTTCGTTTCTCTCGGAAAAAAAAACGCTTAGGAACAAATAATTTATTTTGCATCATCTCCCGAAAAGTGGAGAGTAACGTTATTTCGTGCCCCGAGTGAACCGTAGGAGGGTACCTTTAATATATTTTTTTACGTTAATTTTTAAAGTGTAGCAAAAAATCGCTCAAAGCCTACGGAAACGTCCTCGTCATATAGTGACGTTTCGTAAAAGCCCAAAATAAATAACTCTACGCGTTTAGAATCCATTTTTTACGCTTAGAACGTCCGTTAAGCGTAATAATAGTTCCTAATAGTGGATTACGTTTCATCGGAACGTTTATAAACTCAAAAGCGTCTAAATCAAAAAATCGCTATCAAATTCGACCTCGGGGAAAATTGAAATTTTTTTTTTTTTTCAAATTTTAACTTATACCTTCGATTTATAAACGGTACAGAATAAACACCGTTTTTTTTTTCCCCCAACTATTTTTAAATAAAAAAATAATTAATTAAGCTTAAGCGATAGTTTTTCATCCCTGAAAAATATCCGTTTGCATCGTTCGAGATACGTTTTATGCGTAATCGAGGAAAACGTATTATATTATAGTTGAAGCCGATAGAGGAAACCCGGCCTCGATTGATCCCCTCCGAGGATCGTCTCGGTAATTACGAAACGTCACTATCGTATTTTGAGGAAAAAAAACGAAAAGTTCACGGATAAAGTTATGATGAAAATTAGGAAAAATTAAGAACATAGAAAAAATAAATTAATGATATGTGGATAACCGAATATCAATTCTTAATATAAATATCGACGTAAAGAAATCTTAAAGGTCCCCACTTACGCTTCGATCGTGGCACAAAATAACGTAACTTTTTACTTCTCGGGAGATGTTGCAAAATAAATTTTTCGTTCCTTAAGCGAGTTTTTTTTCGAGGGCAAGTGTACTTTATATATATTATTATTTTTTTTAATTTAGTCTCCCTTAAATTCAGTTTTCTATGAAAAATAATTTTTAGAGGTAACTAAACAAAAATTAATTATAAAAACTACGCACGACCCCCATTTCCTATAGGCTTTGAGCGATTTTTTGCTACACTTTAAAAATTAACGTAAAAAAAATATTAAAGGTACCTCCTACGGTTCACTCGGGGCACTGAAATAACGTTACTCTCTACTTTTTCGGGAGATGGTGCCAAATAAATTTTTTGCTTCTTAAGCGAGTTTTGTCTCGAGAAGAAACCAAAAAAAAAAAAACGGAATCTAAGTCTGTAAAGAATGCTAATAAAAAGTTTTTCACATTCTTGGATCTTTTTTTTTTTTTCGTTTCTTTATTTTCTCTAAATTCCTTAATTATTTATCATGATCTATACTATATTTATTTATATTAATTTTTTTTTATAGTTTAGTCTCCCTTAAATTCCATTTTCTACGATAAATAATTTTTAGAGGTAACTATATTAAAAAAAAAAAATATTGCACGACGCCCATTTACCTCGGAAACGTCGTCGTCATATAGTGACGTTTCGTAAAAGCCAAAAATAAATGACTCTACGCGTTTAGAATCCATTTTTTACGCTTAGAACATCGTTAAGCGTAATAATCGTTCCAATAGTGACGTTTCATCGGAACCGTTGATATCTCAAAAGGTCTAATTCGAAATCGCTCTCCAAAAATTCGACCTCATGAAAAATTGAGATTTTTTTTTCAAATTTTGACTTAGACCTTCGACTTATAAACGGTGCGGAATAAACGTCACTATAATAATAATTAATACGCTTAACGATAGTTCTCCCTGAAAAATATTGCCGTTTGGTTCGTTCGAGGTCGTTTTTATTGGTAACGAGAACGTTCATTATATTATAGTGACGCCGTAGAGGAAACCCGGCCTCGATTGAACCCCTCCGAGGATCGTCTCGGTAATTACGAAACGTCACTATCGTATTTTGAGGAAAAAAACGAAAAGTTCACGGATAAAGGTATGATGAAAAATTAGGAAAAATTAAGAACATTAGAAAAAAATAAAACAATTAATGATATGTGAATACCCGAATATCAATTCTTAATATAAATATCGAAGTAAAGAAATCTTAAAGGTCCCCACTACTTCGATCGGGGCACAAAATAACGCAACTTTTTACTTCTCGGGAGATGTAGCAAAATAAATTTTTCGTTCTTAAGCGAGTTTTGTTTCAGAGGGCAAGATGTACTTTGTATATTATTATTATTTTTTTTTTAATTTAGTCTCCCTTAAATTCAGGTTTCTATGAAAAATAATTTTTAGAGTAACTAAACAAAAATTAATTATAAAACCTACGCACGACCCCCATTTCCTATATGCTTTGAGGGATTTTTTGCTACACTTTAAAAATTAACGTTAAAAAAATATTAAAGGTACCCTTCTACGTTCATCGCGGGCACGAAAATAACGTACTCTTCTACTTTATTCACATATCATATAATTGTTTTTTTTTCTAAGCGAGTTTTTTCCCGAGAGAAACCAAAAAAAAAAAACGAAAATAAGTCTGTAAAGAATTGCTAATAATAATTATTCACATATTGGATATTGATTTTTTTCTTCAATCTTAAATTTTTCTTAAATTCTTAATTATTTATCATGACCTATACTATATTTATTTATATATGTTTTTTTATATATTAGTCTCCCTAAATTCCATTTTTACGGTAAATAATTTTTAGAGGTAACTAAAATTAAAAAAAAAATTATAAAAATATTGCACGACGGACCATTTACCTCGGGAAAACGTCCTTCGTCACTATAGTGACGTTGCGTTAAAAGCCCAAAAATAAATGACTCTACGCGTTTAGAATCCAATTTTTACGCTTAGAACATCGTTAAGCGTAATAGTAGTTCCAATAGTGACGTTTTATTGGAACCGTTTATAACTCAAAAGGTCTAAATCAAAATCGCTATCCAAAAAGTCGACCGCAGAAAAAATTGAATTTTTTTTTTTTAAATTTTAACCTATACCTTCGACTTATAAACGGTACAGAATAAACGTCACTATAATAATAATTAATACGCTTAACGATAGTTCATCCCTGAAAATATTGCCGTTTGATCGCTTGAGCGCATTTTTAGGGACGTCCAGAAACGTCATTATATTATAGTGACGCCGTAGAGGAAACCCAGCCTCGATTGATAACCTCCGAGGATCGTCTCGGTAATTACGAAACGTCACTATCGTATTTTGAGGAAAAAAACGAAAAGTTCACGGATAAAGTTATGATGAAAATTAGGAAAAAATAAGAACATAGAAAAAATAAACAATTAATGATATGTGAATACCCGAATATCAATTCTTGACGTTCTAAGCGTAAAAAATGGATTCTAAACGCGTAGAGTCATTTATTTTGGGCTTTTACGAAACGTCACTATATGACGAGGACGTTTCCGAGGTAAATTGGGGCGTCGTGCAATATTTTTTATAATTTTTTTTAAGTAGTTACCTCTAAAATTATTTTTCATAGAAAACGGAAGTTTTAAATTTACTATAAAAAAAAATTAATATAAATAAATATAGTATAGATCAATTAAGAATTAAGAAAAATAGATCGAAGAAAAAATAAATATCCAATATGTGAATAACTTATTATTAGCAATTCTTTACAGACTTAGATTCCGTTTTTTGTTTTTTTTTTTTTTTTTGGTTTCTCTCGTGAAAAAAACTCGCTTAAGGAACCAAAAATTTATTTGCCACCATCTCCCGAAAAGTAGAGAGTAACGTTATTTCGTGCCCCGAGTGAACCGTATGAGGGTACCTTTAATATTTTTGTTACGTTAATTTTTAAAGTGTAGCAAAAAATCGATCAATGCCTATAGGAAATGGGGGTCGTGCGTAGTTTTTATAATTAATTTTTGTTTATTTACCTCTTAAAATTTTTTTTTTCATAGAAAACTTAATTTTAGATAGTATTAATTAAAAAAAAAAAATAATAATATATACATAAAGTACACTTTAGCGCCTCGAAAAAAAAACTCGTTAAGGAACGAAAAATTCATTTGAAACACTCCCGAGAAGTAAAAAGTACGTTATTTTGTGCTCCGATCGAAGCGTAAGTGGGGACCTTTAAGATTTCTTTACGTCGATATTTATATTAAGAATTGATATTCGGGTATTCACATATCATTAATTGTTTATTTTTTTCTATGTTCTTAATTTTTCCTAATTTTCATCATAACTTTATCCGTGAACTTTTGTTTTTTTTTCTCAAAATATGATAGTGACGTTTCGTAATTACCGAGACGATCCTCGGAGGGGATCAATCGAGGCTTGGTTTCCTCTATACGGCGTCACTATAATATAATGACGTTCTCGATTACCATAAAAACGGATCTCGAAACGATTCAAATGGCAATATTTCAGGGATGAAACTATCGTTTAGACTATTAATTATTGATTATAGCGACGTTTATTCTGTACCGTTTATAAGTCGAAGGTTATAAGTTAAAATTTAGAAAAAAAAAAATTCAATTTTTTCCCGGAGGTCGATTTTCCGAAGAGCGATTTTGATTTAGACTTTCGAGTTAAAAAACGGTTCCAATGAAACGTCACTATTGGAAATTTTATTACGCTTAACGACGTTCTAAGCGTAAAAAATGGATTCTAAACGCGTAGAGTTATTTATTTTGGGCTTTTACGAAACGTCACTATATGACGAGGACGTTTCCGTAGGCTTTGAGCGATTTTTTTGCTACACTTAAAAATTAACGTAAAAAAAAAATTAAAGGTACCCTTTTTCGTTCCTCGGGGCACGAAATAACGTTACTCCTCCACTTTTCGGGAGATGATGCAAATAAAATTATTTGTTCCTTAAGCGAGTTTTTTTCCCGAGAGGAACACCAAAAAAAAAAAATTATTACGGAATCTAAGTATGTTAAAGAATTGCTAATAATAAGTTATTTCACATATTGGATATTTATTTTTTATTCGTTCTTAATTTTTCTTAAATTCTTAATACTTACCATTGATCTATACTATATTTATTTTATATTAATTTTTTTATAGTTTAGTCTCCCTTAAATTCCATTTTCTACGATAAATAATTTTTATAGGTAACTAAATTAAAAAAAATAATAAAAAATATTGCATCAAAGCCTATAGGAAATTGGGGTCGTGCGTAGTTTTTATAATTAATTTTTGTTTAGTTACCTCTAAAAATTATTTTTCATAGAAAACTGAATTTAAGGGAGACTAAATTAAAAAAAATAATATATATAAAGTACACTTGCCTTCGAAAAAAAAACTCGCTTAAGAACGAAAATTTTATTTTGCAACATCTCCCGAGAAGTAAAAAGTTACGTTATTTTGTGCTACGATCGAAGCGTAAGTGGGGACCTTTAAGATTTTTTTACGTCGATATTTATATTCGTTAAGCGTATTAATAGTTCCAATAGTGACGTTTCATCGGACCCGTTTATAACTCAAAAGGTCTAAATCAAAATCGCTATCCAAAAAGTCGACCTCGGAAATAATTGAAATTTTTTTTCAAATTTTAACTTATACCTTCGACTTATAAACGGTACAGAATAAACGTCACTATAATAATAATTAATACGCTTAACGATAGTTCATCCCTGAAAATATTGCCGTTTGATCGTTCGAGATCGTTTTTATGGTAATCGAGAAACGTCATTATATTATAGTGACGCCGTAGAGGAAACCCAGCCTCGATTGATAACCTCCGAGGATCGACTCGGTAATTTCGTAACGTCACTATCGTATTTTGAGGAAAAAAACGAAAAGTTCACGGATAAAGTTATGATAAAAATTAGGAAAAATTATGAACATAGAAAAAATAAACAATTAATGATATGTGAATACCTAAATAAATTCTTAATATAAATATCAAAGTAAAAAAATCTTAAAGGTCCCCCTTACGCTTCGATCGTGGCACAAAAAAATAACGTAACTTTTTACTTCTCGGGAGATGTTGCAAAATAAATTTTTCTTTCCTTAAGCGAGTTTTTTTTTCGAAGGCAAGTGTACTTTATATATATTATTAATTTTTTTAATTTAGTCTCCCCTAAATTCAGTTTTCTATGAAAAATAATTTTTAGAGGTAACTAAACAAAAATTAATTATAAAAACTACGCACGACCCCCATTTCCTATAGGCTTTGAGCGATTTTTTGCTACACTTTAAAAATTAACGTAAAAAAAAAAATATTTAAAGGTACCCCCCCCCCCCCCCATCCTACGTTCACTCTGGCACGAAATAACGCTTACTCTCTACTTTTCGCGGAGATGGGTGCAAAAATAAATTTTTTTTTTTCTTTAAGCGAGTTTTTTTCCCGAGAAAAACAAAAAAAAAAAAACGGAATCTAAGTCTGTAAAGAATTGCTAATAATAAGTTATTCACTCCGAGGATCGTCTCGGTAATTACGAAACGTCACTATCGTATTTTGATGAAAAAAACGAAAAGTTCACGGATAAAGTTATGATTAAAATTAGGAAAAATTAAGAACATAGCAAAAATAAACAATTAATGTATGTGAATACCCGAATATCAATTCTTAATAAAAATATCGACGTAAAAAAATCTTAAAGGTCCCCACTTACGCTTCGATCGGGGCACAAAATAACGTAACTTTTTACTTCTCGGGAGATGTTGCAAAATAAATTTTTCGTTCCTTAAGCGAGTTTCATTTTGGAGGTCAAGTGTACTTTATAAGGATCGTCTCGGTAATTACGAAACGTCACTATCGTATTTTTGGGCGTCGTGCAATAAAAAATTATAAACTACGCACGACCCCCATTTCCTAAGGTAAATGGGCGTCGTGCAATATTTTTTTTTTATTATTTTTTTTAATTTAGTTACCTATAAAAATTATTTATCGTAGAAAATGGAATTTAAGGGAGACTAAACTATAAAAAAAAATTAATATAAATAAATATAGTATAGATCATGATAAATAATTAAGAATTTAAGAAAAATTAAGAACGAAGAAAAAATAAATATCCAATATGTGAATAACTTATTATTAGCAATTCTTTACATACTTAGATTCCGTAATAATTTATTTTTTTCGTTTCTCTAGGGAAAAAAAACTCGCTTAAGGAACAAATAATTTATTTTGCATCATCTCCCGAAAAGTGGAGAGTAACGTTATTTCGTGCCCCGAGTGAACCGTAGGAGGGTACCTTTAATATATTTTTTTACGTTAATTTTTAAAGTGTAGCAAAAAATCGCTCAAAGCCTATAGGAAATGCATTAACCTAGGAAACGTCCGCGTCATATAGTGACGTTTCGTAAAATCCCAAAATAAATTACTCTACGCGTTTAGAATCCATTTTTTACGCTTAGAACGTCGTTAAGCGTAATAATAGTTCCAATAGTGACGTTTCATCAGAACCGTTTATAACTCAAAAGGTCTAAATCAAAATCGCTATCCAAAAAGTCGACCTCGGGAAAAATTGAATTTTTTTTTTTTCAAATTTTAACTTATACCTTCGATTTATAAACGGTACAGAATAAACGTCACTAAAATAAATTAATTAATAAATTTAACGATAGTTCATCCCTGAAAATTATTGCCCGTTTGATCGTCAGATCGTGTTTTAGGTAATCGAGAAACGGTCATTATATTATTAGTGACGGCCGTAGAGGAAACCTGCCTCGATTGATCCCCTCGAGATCGTCTCGTAATACCGAAACGTCACTATCGTATTTTGACGGAAAAAAAAAAACGAAAAGTTCACGGATAAAGTTATGATAAAAATTAGGAAAAATTAAGAACATAGAAAAAATAAACAATTAATGATATGTGAATACCCGAATATCAATTCTTAATATAAATATCGACGTAAAGAAATCTTAAAGGTCCCCACTTACGCTTCGATCGAGCCAAAATAACGTAACGTTTTTATTCTCGGAGATGTGCAAATAATTTTTCGGTTCCTAAGCGAGTTTTTTTTTTCGAGGGCAAGTGTACTTTGTATATATTATTATTTTTTCATTTAGTCTCCCTAATTTCAGTTTTCTATAAAAAATAATTTTTAGAGGTACTAAACAAAAATTAATTATAAAAACTACGCACGACCCCCATTTCCTATAGGCTATAGTTCATTTTTGCTACACTTTAAAAATTAACGGTAAAAAAAATATGTAAAGGTACCCTCTCTGCGGTTTCACTGCGCGGCACGAAATAACGTACTCTCTACTTTCGGAGATTGGTGCAAATAAATTTTTGTACCTTAATGCGAGTTTTTTTATCGAGAGAAACCAAAAAAAAAAAAAACGGAATCTAAGTCTGGAAGAATTGCTTAATATTAAGTTATTCAACATATTGGATATTATTTTTTCTTCGCATCTTAATTTTTTTCTTAAATTCTTAATTATTTATCATGATCTATACTATATTTTATTATATTAATTTTTTTTATAGTTTAGTCTCCCTTAAATCCCATTTTCTACGATAAATAATTTTAGAGCGTAACGAAATTTAAAGAAAAATATAAAAAAATATTGCACGACGACCATTTACTCGGAAACGTCCTCGTCATATAGTGACGTTTCGTAAAAAGCCAAAATAAATGACTCTACGGGGTTTAGAATCCATTTTTACGCTTCGAACGTCGTTAAGCGTATTAATAGTTCCAATAGTGACGTTTCATCGGAACCGTTTATAACTCAAAAGGTCTAAATCAAAATCGCTATCCAAAAAGTCGACCTCTGAAAAAATTTTATTTTTTTCAAATTTTAACTTATACCTTCGACTTATAAAACGGTACAGAATAAACGTCACTAAAAATTAATAATTAATAAGCTTTAACGATAGTTCATCCCTGAAAATATTGCCGTTTGACGTTCGAGATCGTTTTTATGGTAATCGATAACGTCATTATATTATAGTGACGCCGTAGAGGAAACCAAGCCTCGATTGATAACCTCCGAGGATCGTCTCGGTAATTACGTAACGTCACTATCGTATTTTGATGAAAAAAACGAAAAGTTCACGGATAAAGTTATGATTAAAATTAGGAAAAATTAAGAACAAAGAAAAAATAAACAATTAATGATATGTGAATACCCGAATATCAATTCTTAATAAAAATATCGACGTAAAAAAATCTTAAAGGTCCCCACTTACGCTTCGATCGGGGCACAAAATAACGTAACTTTTTACTTTTCGGGAGATAGTGCAAAATAATTTTTTCGTTCCTTAAGCGATTTTTTTTCGAGGGCAAGTGTACAATATAAAATATTATTTTTTTTTTAATTTAGTCTCCCTTAAATTCAGTTTTCTATGAAAAATAATTTTAAGAGGTAACTAAACAAAAAATATTAATTAAAAACTACGCACGACCCCCATTTCCTAAGGTAAATTTGCGTCGTACAAGAATGATTTTTTAATGGATTTTTTTTTTAATTTAGTTACGTTAAAAGAAACGATTTATCGTAGAAAATGGAATTTAAGGGAGACTAAACTATAAAAAAAATTAATATTAACAAGCAACGATGCTGTCGTGCGTAGTTTTTATAATTGCCTTCGAGCGAGTGCTGCGCACTCGCAACTGGCTCACTTCGCTCGCTTCGCTCGCTACGTTCGCCAGGATGAAAAAGGGCCAAAAAGGAGGGCAATGATAATGCCGGTGAGCTCACTTCGCTCGCTGACGCTCGCTACGTTCGCCGTGGTTTTACCGGCAGAAAAATTGCCCAAAATAAGTGATTATGAAACTGGAGATTATTATGGCCAGGAACAGAGGGATGAGTGGAGACAAAAAAGCAGATTTAAAATTAATAGTATATAAATAAATAAATGTGTCGTTTTCGTTAGCTGCAGTACGGTCTCTGACTCTGTTAGAATATGAATTTTTGAAATAATAAAGCAATAATAAGTATTAAAAAAACTAATATATAAATTAATATCAAAGTGTTTTTTGGGGTGTTTTATGGTTTTTTCGACGATGATGAAAAAGGGTCGACAAATACCGGACGAAAAAAGGCATGTTTAATATTCATAGTATATAGATAAATATAGTATAGATCATGATAAATAATTAAGAATTTAAGAAAAATTAAGAACGAAGAAAAAATAAATATCCAATATGTGAATAACTTATTATTAGCAATTCTTTACATACTTAGATTCCGTAATAATTTTTTTTTTTCGTTTCTCTCGGGAAAAAAAACACGCTTAAGGAACAAATAATTTATTTTGCATCATCTCCCGAAAAGTGGAGAGTAACGTTATTTCGTGCCCCGAGTGAACCGTAGGAGGGTACCTTTAATATTTTTTTTACGTTAATTTTTAAAGTGTAGCAAAAAATTGCTCAAAGCCTACGGAAACGTCCTCGTCATATAGTGACGTTTCGTAAAAGCCCAATATAAATAACTCTACGCGTTTAGAATCCATTTTTTACGCTTAGAACGTCGTTAAGCGTAATAATAGTTCCAATTGTGACGTTTCATCGGAACCGTTTATAACTCAAAAGTTCTAAATCAAAATCGCTATCCAAAAAGTCGACCTCGGAAAAAATTGGAATTTTTTTTTTCAAATTTTAACCTATACCTTCGACTTATAAACGGTACAGAATAAACGTCACTATAATAATAATTAATAAGCTTAACGATAGTTCATCCCTGAAAATATTGGCGTTTGATCGTTCAAGGTCGTTTTTATGGTAATCGAGAAACGTCATTATATTATAGTGACGCCATAGAGGAAACCAAGCCTCGATTGATCGACTCCGAGGATCGTCTCGGTAATTACGAAACGTCACTATCGTATTTTGAGGAAAAAAAACGAAAAGTTCACGGATAAAGTTATGATGAAAATTAGGAAAAATTAAGAACATAGAAAAAATAAACAATAAATGATATGTGAATACCTGAATATCAATTCTTAATATAATATCGACGTAAAGAAATCTTAAAGGTCCCCACTTACGCTTCGATCGGAGCACAAAATAACGTAACTTTTTACTTCTCGGGAGATGTTGCAAAATAAATTTTTCGTTCCTAAGCGAGTTTTTTTTTTCGAGTGCAAGTGTACTTTGTATATATTATTATTTTTTTTTCATTTAGTCTCCCTTAAATTCAGTTTTCTATGAAAAATAATTTTTAGAGGTAACTAAAAAAAAATTAATTATAAAAACTACGCACGACCCCCATTTCCTATAGGCTTTGAGCGATTTTTTGCTACACTTTAAAAATTAACGTAAAAAAAATATTAAAGGTACCCTCCTACGGTTCACTCGGGGCACGAAATAACGTCACTCTCTACTTTTCAGGAGATGGTGCCAAATAAATTTTTTGTTCCTAAAGCGAGTTTTTTTCTCGAAAAAAACCAAAAAAAAAAAACGGAATCTAAGTCTCTGAAAAGAATTGCTAATAATAAGTTATTCACATATTGGGATATTTATTTTTTCTTCGATCTTAATTTTTCTTGAAATTCTTATATATTTATCATGATCTATACTATATTTATTATATAATTTTTATTGTTTAGTCTCCCTTAAAATTTCCATTTTCTACTGGTATAATAAAATTTTAGAGGCTAACTAAATTAAAAAAAAATTATTAAAAAAAAATATTAAGCACGACGCCCATTTACCTTGGAAACGTCCTCATCATATAGTGACTTTTGCTAAAGAAGCCAAAAATAAATGACTTCTACGCGTGTAGATCAATTTTTACCTGATCGAACGTCGTTAAGCGTTATTAATAGTTCCCAATAGGGACGTTTCATCGGAAACCGTTTATACCTCAAAAAGTCGAAATCAAAATCGCGTATCCAAAAAAGTGACCTCTTGAAAAAGTTGAATTTTTTTCTTTTCAAATTTTAAACTTATTACCTTCGACCTATATTAAACGGCAACAGAATAAAACGTCACTTAAAATAATAATTAAATCGCTTAACGCATAGTTCATCCTGAAAAATATGCCGTTTATCGTGCGAGATCGTTTTTATGGCTAATCGAGAAACGTCATTTATATTATTAGTGACGCCCCGTAGAGGAAACCCAGGCCTGTTCGATTGATTAAAACCTCCGAGGAATGTCTCGGTAATTACGGAAACGTCACTATCGTATGTTGAGGAAAAAAAAGAAAAGTTCACGGATAAAGTTATGATGAAAATTAGGAAAAATTAAGAAACATAGAAAAAATAAACAATTAATTATCTGTGAATACCCGAATATCAATTCTTAATATAAATATCGACGTAAAAAGAAATCTTTAAGGTCCCCACTTACGCTTCGATCGGGGCTCAAAATATCGTAACTAAAAATGGAATCTAAACGCGTAGAGTCATTTATTTTGGAGGCTTTTACGAAACGTCACTATAGGATGACGACGTTTCCAAGGTAAAGTGTTGAGTTGCCAAAATTTTTTTTTTTAATTAGTACCTCTAAAAAAATTTTATCGTAGAAAATGGAATTTAAGGGAGACTAAACTATAAAAAAAATTAATATAAACAAGCAGCGTCGCTAACGCTCCTCCCTAACGCAAGCGTTAGGGCTTGCCTTCGAGCGCGTGCTGACGCCGCGCCAAACTGCTCACTCGCTCGCTTCGGCTCGCCTACGTTTCGCCAGGATGAAAAAGCTAAAAAAGGAGGGCAATGATAATGCCGGTGAGCTCACTTTGCTCGCTTTCGCTCGCTACGTTCGCCGTTGTTTTACCGGCAGAAAAATTGCCCAAAATAGGTGATTATAAAACTGGAGAATATTATGGCCAGGAACAGAGGGATGCTTTCTTTACCGATAATTAGCAACTGTAAAATAGGGCAATAATTGGGCCGATGGGGCTCATTCCACTCGCTGGCGCTTGCTACTTTTGCAATGGTTTTACCGGCGGAAAACGGCCCGAAAAAGTGATGATGAAAAAGGGTCGTGAAAAGGGGGGACAAAAAAGGCATGTTTAAAATTAATAGTATATAGATAAATGTAGCATCTAAGTCTCTTTAAAGAATTGATAATAATCAGTTATTCGATAATTATACTTTTAAGAAAATTAAGAACGAAGAATAAAAAAAATATCCAATATTTGAATAACTGATATTATCAATTCTTTACAGACTTAGATAATATATTATTTAAAATAATATTTTTTTTATAGCTCTTAAATTCAATTTTGAGGAAATGGCGCGTTGTTTTTTAATTATTTTTTTGTTTAGTTACCTCTAAAAATTATTTTTCGTAGAAAACTGAATTTAAGGGAGACTAAATTTTAAAAAAATAATAATATAAATAGTACACTTGCCCTCAAAAAAAAATTAATTAAAAAAACAACGCACGACGCCCATTTCCTATAGGCTTTAAGCGATTTTTTGCTATAGATGATTATAATTATTTGAGACTTTAAGAAAAGTTAAGAACGAATTCAGGTATTCACATATCATATAATTGTTTTTTTTTCTATGTTCTTAATTTTACCTAATTTTCATCATACCTTTATCCGTAAACGTTTCGTTTTTTTACCTCAAAATAGAATAGTGACCTTTCGTAATTACCGAGACGATCCTTGGAGGGGATAAATCGAGGCCGGGTTTCCTCTACGGCGTCACTATAATATAATGACGTTTCTCGATTACCATAAAAACGACCTCAACGATCAAACGGCAATATTTTCAGGGACGAACTATCGTTAAGCGTATTAATTATTATTATAGTGACGTTTATTCTGTACCGTTTATAGGTCGAAGGTCTAGGTCAAAATTTGAAAAAAAAATTCTCAAAATTTTCCCGAGGTCGACTTTTTGAGAGCGATTTTGAATTAGACCTTTCGAGTTATAAACGGTTCCGATGAAACGTCACTATTGGAACGATGATTACGCTTAACGATCCTCTAAGCGTAAAAAATGGATTCTAAACTCGTAGAGTCATTTATTTTGGGATTTTACGAAACGTCACTATATGAAAGACGACGTGTCGAGGTAATGGGCGTAAGATGCCAAAAAAATTGTTTTAATTTAGTTACTCTAAAAATTATTATCGTTAGGAAAAATGGAATTTATGGGCGGAGACTAAACTTATAAAAAAAATATTAATTAAAAAATATAGAATCTAAGTCTGTAAAGAATTGATAATAATCAGTTATTCAAATATTGGAAATTTTTTTATTCTTCGTTCTTAATTTTTCTTAAAGTCTTAATTAATTATAATCATCTATAGCAAAAAATCGCTTAAAGCCTATAAAAAAAGGGCGTCGTGCGTTGTTTTTTTAATTATTTTTTGTTTAGTTACCTCTAAAAATTATTTTTCGTAGAAAACTGAATTTAAGGGACACTAAATTATAAAAAAATAATAATATATATAGTACAATTGCCCTAAAAAAAACTCGCTTAAGGAACGAAAAATTTATTTTGCGACATCTAACGAGAAGTAAAAAGTTATGTTATTTTGTGCCCCGATCGAAGCGTAAGTGGGGACCTTTAGAATTTCTTTACGTCGATATTTATATAAAGAATTGATATTCAGGTATTCACATATCATTTAATTGTTTTTTTTCTATGTTCTTAATTTTTCCTAATTTTCTTCATACCTTTATCCGTGAACGTTTCGTTTTTTTTTCCAAAATAGAATAATGACGTTTCGTAATTACCGAAAAGAAATCTTAAAGGTCCCCACTTACGCTTCGATCGGGGCACAAAATTACGTAACTTTTTACTTCTCGGGAGATGTTGCAAAATAAATTTTTCGTTCCTTATCCAATATGTGAATAACTGATTATTATCTATTCTTTACAAACTTAGATACTATATTTATTTAAATTAATTTTTTTTTATAGTTTAGTCTCCCTTAAATTTAAATTTCTACGATAAATAATTTTTAGAGGTAACTAAATTAAAAAAAAATAAAAAATATTTCACGACGCCCATTTACCTTGGAAACGTCGTCGTCATATAGTGACGTTTCGTAAAGGCCCAAAATAAATGAATCTACGAGTTTAGAATCCATTTTTTACGCTTAGAACAACGTTAAGCGTAATAATCGTTTCAATAGTGACGTTTCATAGGAACCGTTTATAACTCGAAAGATCTAATTCAAAATCGCTCTCCAAAAAGTCGACATCGGGAAAATTTAAAATTTTTTTTTTTTTAAATTTTGACTTCGACCTTCGACTTATAAACGGTACAGAATGAACGTCACTATAATAACGATTAATAAGCTTAACGATAGTTCGTCCTTGAAAATATTGCCGTTTGATCGTTCGAGGTCGTTTTTATGGTAATCGAGAAACGTCATCATATTATAGTGACGCCGTCTAGGGATTCCGGCCTCGATTTATCCCCTTCGAGGGTTGTATTGGTAATTACGAAACGTCACTATAGTATTTTGAGGAAAAAACGAAAAGTTCACGGATAAATGTATAGGCTTTAAGCGATTTTTTGCTATAGATGTAGTTTATTAATTAGGACTTTAAGAAAAATTAAAAACGAAGAAAAAAATATATATCCAATATGTGAATAAACAATTATCAATTCTTTACAGACTTAGATTCCGTAGTTATTTTTTTTTGGTTTCTCTCGGAAAAAAAATTCGCTTAAGGAACAAAAAATTCATTTTGCACCATCTCCCGAGAAGTAGAGAGTAACGTTATTTCGCTCCCCGGGCGAACCGTAGGAGGATACCCTTAAGATTTTTTTTCGTTAATTTTTTAAGTGTACTATATTTATATTAATATTTTTTATAGCTCAGTCTACCTTAAATTCCATTTTCTACGATATATAATTTTTTTAGAGGTAACTAAATTAAAAAAAAAAATAAAAAATATTCCACGACGCCCATTTACTTCGGAAACGTCGTCGTTATATAGTGACTTTCGTAAAAAAACCAAAATAAATGACTCTACGCGTTTAGAATTCAATTTTTACGCTTAGAACATCGTTAAGCGTAATAATCGTTCCCATATTGACGTTTCATCGAAACCGTTTATAACTCAAAGGTTTAATTCAAAATCGCTCTCCAAAAAATCGTTTTGGGAAAGAATTGAGAATTTTTTTTTCAAATTTTGACTTAGACCTTCGACTTAGAAATGGTACCAAATAAACGTCATTATAAGAACGATTAATCGCTTAACGAAAGGTTGTCCCTGAAAATATTGGCCGTTTGATCGTTCGAGGTCGTTTTTATGGTAACCGGGAAACGTCATTATATTATAGTGAAGCCGTAGAGGAAACCCGGCCTCGATTTATCCCCTCCAAGGATCGTCTTGGGGTAATTACGAAACGTCAATATAGTATTTTGAGGAAAAAAACGAAAAGTTCACGGATAAAGGTATAATGAAAATTAAGAAAAATTAAGAACAAAGAAAAAAAACAATTATATGATATGTGAATACCTGAATATCAATTCTGTACATAAATATCGTTATTTCGTGCCCCGAACGAAGCGCGAGGGGGTACCATTAAGTTTTTTTAAGTTAATTTTTAAAGTGTACTCTATATATTATTTTTTTTATAGTTTAGTCTCCCTTAAATTCAGTTTTCTTTGATAAATAATTTGTAGAGGTAACAAACTAAAAACAAAATTAAAAAAGTTCGAAAAGAGCGGCTATGCGGCGCCCATTGCTAAAATGTAATGCCTGCGATATAAGGTCACGGATGTTCTCGAGGGTCTGAGCTTTACGACACCCTGAATTTCCATTCTAAAAAATTATAAAATTTCCAAAAAATTTTTTTTGTTCTATGTGGAAATTGGTGTTTTTGAGGCTTGTTTTCTTGCTAATAGCTGAAAGCAACATAATGAAATTTATAGAGAAGTTAGAACGTAGTACAGACTATAAAAATGTTAATTGTCGGCCCCTTACTTCTTGTGCCTAGAAGGATATTTTCCTTTAAAATTGTTAATTTGTAAATTTTTTTTAAAAAAAAATAAATATATCGGAAACGGCCGCTTTGGTGCTAAAGAAATAATTTATAATTTCAACCTGCTAGGTTCTACAGTTTTGAATATATAAACATGGCAACAAGGCATCTTCAACCTAGGCATGCTATTTTCTGGCCTAAATTCCGTGTTTTTTTATTTTCGGTGGAAAAAAATTCTAAAGGGAACAAAGAAGTAAAATTTTGGCACAAATCTATAATAAAGGGAACGTTTTTTTTGTGCTAACGCCTTAGCATAGGATTCCTGAAATTGGATTGTTGATGCTTGTTTTCTTGCTACCAGCTGAAAATTGGGAAGAGAAAGAAATTGTACTAGGTTTGGTTTTTCTCCGAAGGATGGTGTTAAATTCACAAAGATCTCCTATCTTCAATTTGAGGAAACAACCATTTTTTATATTCGCCCTTCGTATATTGGTTTTAAAAAAGTTCGTGAATTTAAAACATTTTTATTACTTAAATTTTCACGTGGGCTTTGTTTAATTATCAATGAGATTCATTTTATTGTTTTACATAAAATCGCACATTGCTTTCAGATGTCGTGACAAAACATTTATAGTAAAAATATGCGTTTAAACATAAAAATTTTTAAAAAGTTTAATTTCATAGGAACAATTTTTAAAAAAAGGATCTAAAATATTAAATAGAGTACATTTATATTCAATGAAGGAGCCAAAAATTGACGTTTTCAGTGCTAGAAGTTGGGTAATAAAAAGCCGAAAGTGTATATGAGTTTATTTTAACAATATAGAGAGTATTGAAATAAATCAAAATTCAAAAAAATGTATTGAAGAATAATTTTTTTATTAAGGACTATTCGTTAACTCTTGACAATTTTTATCCTAAGCGTTATTAGCTTCCATTTCTTTTAGCTCTTTCAAAAATTCTTTCAGTTTCGATTTGCTCAAAATAATTTCTTTAAACCTTTTCACTTTAGTCGCAAGTATATCATTTTCTTCTTCAAGAACTCGCCTCGATTTATTCAATCTTTTCATTTTTTCTCGCCGTTCCACAGGCGTTAAACGACTGCTCCTCAATGCATATTTATATCGTGGATGGGGTGCGGCATAGCTTCGCTTCGCATTTGCTCCCTCGTTACGATGATCGTTGTTTCGATGTGAACTACTTACTATGGAGTTTCTAGGGTTTGTGCTTAAAGACAAACTTGCAACGGGTGAAATACTGAGAGTTCCGTTTGCAATTTGGTGCTCGAAATTAAAATTTACAATAGGGCCCAAAATACGTGCGCAAGCGTTAATCTGTGCCACATTCAAACACACGGGCTTTAAACTCTTATCTTGACCACTTCCAGGAATTCTGACGAGTGAACGTTCTGGTTTTCCTATTTCAAATGAAGGTGCCATTTCTATTTTTCAGTTCAAGGAAGGATTACACTACCTTGCGGGTTTAGTAAAGAGTGCAACTATTTGCCATTATATTTTGGAGTTGATAAAGATTTGAAACCACCTTTATTTAATCTGCAGAAAAAATAGTGTTAATATATATATATATATATATTATATGATATACAATATAGATATATATCTATATATATATATTTATATATATATATATATAATTAAAAAATATATATATTTATATATATAATTATATTATATATAATATATATATATATATTATATATATATATATATTATATAATATATTTAATTATTATATTATATATATATAATATATATATATACTATATATATACTATATTTTTTCTATTTTTCAGTGCGTTACCTTAGAGAGAAATTCTACGTAATTTAGTACTTTGTCGCCATTTTAATAAATTAAAAATTTAAAATTTTATTATAGTGATGTCATTTATGTTTGTGTGTTAATCAAAATTTAACGCCTTCGTTCCATTTTCAATGCGCTACACTTTAAAAATTAACTTAAAAGCATCCTAAGGGTACCCCCTCGCGTTTCGATCGGGGAACAAAATAACGTTACTTTTTACTTCTCGGGAGATGGTGCAAAATAAATTTTTCGTTTCTTAAGCG
>JABUQX010034145.1:30000-45628 GCA_015478945.1 Trachelipus rathkii
ACCACTAGTTACAATTTACATGCACGTGATTTGATGATAAATCGGCATCAAATGTTACACAAAACTTCGAAACTCGCAAAACTTTAACCAATTAAATTTATTATTTCACGAAAAAAATTATGATATATATATA
Organism: Trachelipus rathkii; assembly: GCA_015478945.1. Classification (NCBI taxonomy): domain Eukaryota; kingdom Metazoa; phylum Arthropoda; class Malacostraca; order Isopoda; family Trachelipodidae; genus Trachelipus; species Trachelipus rathkii. The sequence goes on from JABUQX010034145.1 coordinate 30,134, forward strand.
TATATATATATATATAAATTATATTATATATATTATATTATATATATATATATATATAATTATTAATATATATATATATATATATATATATAATATATATATATATACTATATATATATATATATATATATATATATATATATATATATAATATATATGGGAACCATCACTGATGTATTTGGAAAAGTTTTATAAATTATAATTTATGACTTACAAATATTAGTTTTTTATATTTGAAGTGAACACAATCGAAAAGTACAATTCCGATTTTTCACATTTATGAAGTATTTTTCGAGATCACGTGACACTTTTATCATTCGATTTTTTATTGTTTTTCGATAAATATTTAATATATATTATATTTAATATATATTGTATATATATATTATTATATATATATATATATATATATATATATATGTATATATATATTATATATTATAATATATATACTAAATATACTATAAGATTATATATATATATATATATATATTATATAGCAACTTATATATATATATATATATATATATATATATATATATATATATTATATATATATATATATATATATATATATATATATATATATATATATATATATATATATATATATATAGAAATTATATTTATATAATAAAAATTATATAAAATAAATTACAAATAGTAGTTTTGACTGGATGAGTCATTCCAAGTAACGATCTTTATTTGTAAATTTGTACTCGAGAATTTTTTGTCACGTGATCAACTATTAAGGCGACTTTTTATTATTTTTAAACAAATATTTATACTTCTATATATATAATTTAACAGATATATATCTGAAGAGTGGTTTCAATTACAATATTCAAAGGGGGGATGTTACAAAAGATATTTTCATGACAAGAATCATTTATGATGACTCCTGAAAAAATCAAAATTTCACGTTCTGAAATTTTCACAAAGTTTTTGATTTCTGATTTTTATTTATTATTTTTAACCTTTTTATTTCCTACGTTCTTTAATGTTAAATTATTTTTTAATATTAATAAAAAATGGTTCTCATTTCTTAGTGACGAGGCAATAATGTACGACCTATACTATTTAATTAATAATTTCAATTTTAATAATGACAAAATCTTTTCTTTATAAGATATTTATTATAATGAATTTTACTCTTTCAATTTCTACGTTTTTGCTTACTTTTCTTTCCTTTTTCTTTTATTATTATTAGTTCTCATCCAAATCTTTGAATTTAAAAATCCTTTATTTTTTCAATTTTCCCTTTTACGTTTTTGCTTACTTTTTGAGTGCGACTTTATGGTGTTTGTGTTTAAAAAAAATAAACAAAAATCAATGTACATTGCGTTGGTTAAAGAAATGATTGTAAATATTATACTTTTAAGCTTTCACCGAAAAAAGAGGAGTTAAAAGATAGACAAAAACCTCGAAGATTCTCCATCCTACACATTGAACTGGACACTAAGTTTAAAACGAAGTAAAAGGCGATTTGAAAGGTGATTTGCACAGATATTTGGTTTGGTGATAAAAACCAGCCACCAAATAACCGTAGGCGAAATCGAAATCAATTCAAATCTTTACGGACTGTTCTATAAAAAAAAATACTATGACTTTATGTATGAATTTGTGGGCCTACTTTCGGTTCTAACTGAACGGAACTTGAAGAGGGGGCTAAATTCATACATAAAACACAATATTTATCAAAAGTTAAAATGAGCACGAATCAAAACTGAAGCCTTTTATCTAGTATCTGCAAGGAAAGAAGGATTGGTCAAATGACCGTTAGTAGGATCCTATCAGTTTGTCCAGAAAGGCATAATAACAATGATACTACCTATATAAAAATTTCCTAAGAACACTGTTTAAAGAAGGAAGATTTTTAATTTGCCGCCCTGGAATTACAAAAAAAAAAGATCCAAGAGCCCTAAATTAAGGTCGACATGTTGCTTCCGAAAATAGCGATGATGTCTCTAAAAAATGAAGGGAGAGACTCGTCTGAGAGATAAGCCTCGTTAAAAAATATTATACTACTCGATACTGCATTTGATAAATGAATCTGGTAGAATCTTGGACTCGGGTGATGCAAAAAAAAAAAAAAAATGGGGACGGAATCCATTGTAGATATTGCAGTAGATTATGACAAGAGAGAATGAGCCTTTTTTCGAGCTCGCCGCTTTTATAGTCAATAGAAAGGACGCTAAAGCGGTTGCTAACGAGTAATTAAGTGAAAAAACATTAATTTAATTATTAATGTTATAATTATAAATTTAGCATCAAAGGATAGCCAATTTTAAACTATTTATCTAAATAAATAAATTTATTGAATAAATCGATATGGATTTGTTATAAAAATCACTGAAAATTTATTATGGTAATCTTCGGCAACTCATCACAAGTTTGTTACGTGATATTTTTACTCCCATAAAATTATATAATAATTGTAATTTTTTTAATTAAAGATGATTATCAATTTTAACAATAATTAACAGATTCTATAATTTTTTCTGATTAATTTGGTATAAATTTTTTGCTCGTAGAGTAACTATGAAACAAAATATGTTAAAATTTTAATATAGAAAGCAAGGGGTCACGTTGACCGAAAAAATTTCTTGGACCTATCGAGTTTCAAGGGAGGTCTAATGACATTATACAGAATGAAAGACATGTTTAGGATCATTCTGCATCTAATTATCAAGTACGACACCCTTACAGCTCTGCTTTAATAAGGAAGGGGAGTAAAAACTTTCAAATGAAGAAGAAATTCCAAGTTTGAAAAGCCTTTATCTTTTCTTCAGGCTGATTGGAATATTATATGTTATCTTTAACTAACACTCTCTGCCCATCAATTGTAAAATTTCACCCAAATGTAGTCTATATTTTTTATGGTATAATTACAGACAAGTTTGCACAACTTGCAATTACTCTTTGTTAAAAGAAAGAAAATTGAATACCGCGATACTTTGTATCAGGTTTTTATTTTATTCAGATTTCTGAAGGCCAAAAAGGTTTGCTACTTACTTATTATATATATTCATCATCATATATATATACTATATATATACTATTATATATATATAACGTCTATATCTATACTATATACTTATATTATATACTAGTTATATATATATATATATATATATATAATATATAATACTATATTATATAATATCATATATATATATACTATATATATATACTAACGTTGGTGGTCATCGTAAAAGAGAAAAATAACGACTTTTAAGAGATAATTTTTAGCAAAAACGATAAAGAGCATTATTGAATTAAAGCGTTTTCGTAAAGAACTGTATAACGTTTACGTAATAATCTGATAGTTAAATCGTTATATCCCAGTCTTTGCTAAATGATGATATAGTAGATTTTAAGAAAATAAGCGGAAGTTTAATTAGAATAGTAATTGTTAATTTTCTTTTATATGATTGCAGATATTCATATTATTTTACAGATGTTATTTTAACTTAGACTAAATGATATATTTATATATAAAACGAAAATATGATATAATATTTCTAATTATTAAAGAAAACGTCTCAAATTAAGCACCTAAAACTCATTTAATCTAATATTTCAGTACTATTTTCTCTTTTTTTGAAATTTGCATTTCAATGAAACACATTAAATTTTCCAAATTATGATAATAAATTAATTCTCTAGTTATTAAAAACGTCAATTTTAAGAATCTACCAAATAATTACTCAAATGTAGTGAAATATTTTAATAGCGATAGTAGGAAAATTATTACTATACTTTTTAATGTAGTAATTATATATCTAATAATTATTAAAATGTGATAAATTTAAGTAAAAAGCGTAATTTTAGAAAATTAAAAATAATTTTGTTATTATATATAAATAACAGTTTCTATTAACTAAATATACTCTAAAGTAAAATATCTTGTATTATATTATAATAAAATATATATAGAACTCTTAAAGTACGATTTTTTATACCTTAATTCAATCATATTTGAAATTATTGGTGAGTTAAAATCTTAACTAAAATTAATGATTTTTATCTCGTATTTTCAGCATTTTATAGTAAAAAATATAATATGATGTTCATACTTACCATTGTATAAATAAAAATTTTCATAAATAATAGCTAGAAAAGTGTAATATTTGATATTATATAAGTTATATAGAGGTGATTCTTAAATTATGAACGTAGTTTTTAATAGTTAATAAATTTCCATATATATGTTTATTATTTATAGTATATTTATTATATATGTAAGTGCCACCTTACACTCTATAACTATTGATTAAAAATAATCTATATAATTAGTATGTTTTTCGATAACTTATGCTTAAAGAATTTGCCGCTGTGATGCTCAATAAATTTTAGCAAATAATTTCCAAATTTAATTGAAATATTTTAAACGCATTTTTCGTAAATTTTCTCACTTCAAATTTAGAACTTTATTAAGTGATTTAGTAATTTACTTAATATTTCAAATTATTGATAATAAAAGGAGATCATTGTGCTAAAAATGCATGATGGTGTTTGAGATTCTCTTATACAGTCAGATAAAGTTCAGATGCAGAATTAACAGATATCAAATGCAAATACTATACGTGCAAATAAACATCTCTCTATAAGGATGTAATCCTCCTTAGAGAACATAGCTGAAGCTCAAAAATATATCAAGGACAAAGGCTGCAAGACCGAAGTGTTAGGACATTATTTCAGTCACATAGATGTTTTCGCTATGGTGCATGTAAAAGAAGAGTGCAGGCAAGTTCGAAAAACGCACTGAAAAGGTTGCGACATGCAGCTTGCCAACTCAATTATACGAATGTTATTTAGGGAGAATTTTACAACTGTTACTTTTATTAAATATTTATTTACTGGTTAATAATTTGCTACGAGAGGGTGCATTTCTAGTATTTATGGATTTTTAAATTTTTTTAACCATCCTCTATAATATGTGGGTTGCTCTTGACTCATAAATAAGCCATCCATAGACTTTATAGTCAAAGTGCGAGCCTATAAATAACATGGAACTCTCAGAGTTAAGATAGAATATTACTTAACACCACACTTTTCAAGTTTCAATGCCTCTCTGAAAATTTTTACTAATATAATGAAAAACACATTATAATTACAAAACGAGAAAACGAAAAAACTACAAATAACTCATTTTCACATTAATCCAATCTCTAGAGCATCTTACTCCGGGATGAAAACGAATGATCTCAAGCTTACACGAATATTTATTGTAACTTTTACATATCATTTTTTGATGGAATTATGGTCTTCATCTTTTTCACAACTCTACGTCTCTCAGTTCGAGTGAAAATTCATCTGTCAAAGAAATATAGATACATATTCCGTGTACGGTATGGAATTCTTTCATCATTTTAAGTTATGGTGTATTATGGGCTATGTCTCTAAATTCATTTTTGGATGTGCCATAGAACTCCTTATTTTCCTTTTTCAGATTATTTCTAAATGGCATTTCTCTGGACACATACTCAACCTTATTATATAGTATGAATGAAGATAATGTTTTTTTCCAAATAAAAGGACCTAAATTTCAAGTGTGTCTCAAGTTCGCCTCATAACTTGCTAACTTCTCATTTGTCAAATGCATGGATAAATAGTGGTAAATTTTACTTTTCATTATTAATAAAACTTCTTCGATTTTTAAATTGAGCGTGATTTTTTATAATATTTATAAATATTCCTCCAATAATCTTACGATATCATTTGATCCTTTCGATCTCCTAAATGGTTACTCTGTTAATCCCTCTCCACTTTTTTGATTTTTATGAAGAATGGTTTTGAACAAACATACAGATACCGTATCTTCAAGCATAACTTATCACGATATCTATCTATTAAGTATTCTACCTTAATGTTCTTCTGAACTTTAACTTGTCGAATATACTGTGCGCATATGGTTCAAATCACTGGAATTACTATCGAAACGATACTTTTATACTGATCATTTCCTTGGATTAATGGTTCGAGTCATGCTCGCTTCCATATAACTTGTGCTGAATATCAATTTTTCATATCTATATCTACTCATTACTTTAATTAACATTTTTGTACTTTTAGGCATTTAAATGTTTGTATGTTTGTAATTGCTTTATAGTAAATATATGCATAACGGATTTATAATCATTATATCTCTCGTGTTTAATGCACTTTTATTTATTTTCAGCTCTTTGATAAAATATTATATGACTTACATTATTTTTTATAATGAGATATGCTCAAATGACTTGATTTTCAAAAAAGCAGAAAAGTATAGTATGTTTAATCTTCGCAGAATGTATACCAGTTATGCTTCGTATAGTAATTTTTCATATCAGATTTTCATTTTGTTATACTATTTTTGCCTCTATCAATGGTTTTATAGTGTTCTACTGTAGTGTCTTCGGACTAATTATATCATGTTTGCATTTGAAAGTACTTTAATTTTATGTATTTTATTTTATTATTATTGTATGTTAACTTATTTAAATTGACGTTTATTCATTCATACTTCTCATCTCTAGTGTTTAGCGTCAGGAGAGTAATGTAGCACTCCATTTAATAACTTTATAAAAATTAATTTGTGTTCGTATTAGTTGCTAAGATCTTGCGGCGCGAAGACAAATATATATACATATAGTCGAGAGGTGTGTGAAATGATATATTAATATACCCGTGACTTGTTAAGATACTCTTCAGTTCACGCAATAACATTGATTACGTCAGAGATAAATTATCAATGAAGAGATCAATGATTAGCTCTCTAGAGAATTCAATTCTCCAATAGCGTTAAACTGTCTATCTCAAGAGCTAAGGATGAAATTCTCACAAGAAATAGGTGCGACTTTCGAACTCATCTCTCCACAATATATAATACTCGCTCCATACAACAATTATCAAGAGTGGAAATCGACGGAGCATACGTGACTATAAGCTAGTGGTACAGTAACCTCTATTCGTCTTATGATAGAAAGAAGTGATCGATATCACTCTGACGAAGGTATCATTTTTGTATGATTCTTACAGATATTTATATTTCTTTGCATATGTTTACGTTGTTTAGAATAAAAACATCATTTCAAATATGGATTTCTAATTACTGAAATGATACTTTCCTTTCAAGTATCAGTTTGGACTCATCAAAAAGAACTCACCAACCTCTAGAATGACCAGAATCCCGTATAGTATATATATTATATATTATATTGAGTTAGTTATCTAATTGAAAATGCAAATTTCGATAAGCAGAAAAAAGCGATAATTTATTAAATTATGATTTTTAATATGATTATATATATATATATATATATATATATGTTATACTATTTTATATATAATATATAATTGTTAATATATACGTTTTATATATATTTATTTATATAATTATATAACAATTTTCTATATATTAATAATTTGATATATATAAGAAATCTTATATATAAATTATCACTCAATAATTTCTTATTCACTTAGTTTTAGTATGAAAAATATCCTGTTATATATGTAATATAAAATAATACCAATTTTACACTATCATTAATATTACGCTTATAATTTTCTAATAATATTTTCACCATCTACAAATTTAGAACTCCTATAAAGTTACGATTTTTCCTAAATTAATACATTTTGCTAAATTATTTGTGAGTACATTAATATACTATCTTATATAAATGATGTTTACAGGTATATTATATTTACTAAGCATTTGATAAAATATATAATATATATATTGACTTCCATAATCTGTCTACTCTTAGATTAAATATTTATAGATTGTGCTATTTAATTTTTTACACAATTAATAAGAGAGCAGATGAATGAACCAATACTTACAATGTTTTAAGGGGATTTTTCAATTTTGTCTTCTTGGCTGAGCCAATTTTTACACCTATACCTAAAGTAGTACAGTTACAATTTCGTGAAATTTTACATTGCCTGAGTTCTTGAGCCTATAAAACATATCTCCAAATCTGTTAGCTTTGAAATTTCAATATATCTTGACGTCTAATTACGTCGTTTCGAGTGTTTTTCATGTGATCTTAGTCGCTCTTATTTTGAGTAATGTTTTCAAATTTTCAAACTATGTTTTTTGACATTTCGTTCGAAATACCTCCTTAAGCTATTTTGTTGGAAAATGACATATACAAACTTGAAACTTACAAATTATTAAATGTACTATAATATCCAAAAAGATAGATAAGGTATACAGCATTTTTGCTATTTTAATCACATATATTTGAGCATTGGGTCATTTTCCACAAACCTACTGACTTTTTGGGTTCTTATCTGAAAAAAATGGTTTGTGCATATCTTTTTTCTTTATGTTTCTCCATATGACAGTGAATTTTTCTAAGGAAACCTTTATTCGTGAGGAGAAGATACACAGTTTTATACTCGTTAAGATTATTTTCCTATTACATTTTTTAATCATGCTCATTGTAAGTATTGATTGTTCTTGAGAATCAATATTAAAGAAATAAAACAACTTTTAATTAATAATCTTGTTCCTTTTTATTTGAGTATACTATAATATTAATCTATTATCAAAGTGAAAAAGGTGTATCTTGCCGGGATTATACTCATACCTGAAAATGTGTATTGTGTATAGATCGAGGATAATAGATAAATGAGATAATATTCATGTCTTGAAATTATATTCTCACTATATTATTACAGAAAAGAAGATATCATATATAATCAGCGTTTTAAAATAGTGAAATATGGAGTTTGTTTTCCTTATATAATTGACTATTCGTTTTCATACGATCAGATTTTCTCCAAGGGTATTTTATGTTTTATATACCATTAACTGTGATTTCTATCATTTAGTGTGCTAGAGATACACATCGCGTTTTTTAATATAACTAATAGGTATCTAACTCTTCTTTAATTGTATACTCAACATTATATATTCTTTATTTTACAAATTTTACCGCGAAAAATTTTAGCTTATGAGCATCTATTAGTAACTCCAGATACTCTATATCATAAAATCTTTACCAGACCTTTGAAATATTTTGAAATATTACTTATACTATGTGAAAAAGTTATGTTGAATCTGTTTTGTACGAAACACAGTGCCTATTTTCATGCAGATCGAAAACAGATATCAAACATATGAACAAAATATAATAATGTATAATTCCTATTCATGTAAACACAATTGACAATATTCCAGCAGGTGTGTGATAAGAGAATTCGACCTAATTGTCTCAAATAATGTGGTAGATTAAAGATATTCATAAAGATTACCGGGTGTCCTTAAACTGTGTGTTGACGAGTCCATCTTATTTATTATTACAAATGTTATGAGAAGTTATCTCCAAAAAATAGTGTTTAGGATCAGTTTGTTTTCGGCAATGTCAAAAACATAGTTTTGAAAAATTGAAAATAATCAACACCCAATGGACTACTAACACATCGAAAAAACACTCTGTAAAGTGTATCTATCGTTTTAGTACAGATACGAACACATGAGATAGCTCTACAGGTTCTTAAGTTTGTGATTAATATAAGAGTCTATATAGAGCTTTCTAACAAAATTTTGAGAATTCTTGCTTTTTTTCATTTTCCATTATTTTATGTGTAGGAGCGTGAAAATTTATGTAGCGATTTTAGCTTTATATTTTTATAAGAATTAGCTCATAACCGCATAAGTTCAGACTCTACTTGCTTAATATTTTTTCTTTCAGATCACAATATAGACAACATAGTAAGGTTCTAAATTATTTTGTTTAACGAAAATGAATTATGATTCATATAATTTTCGGCTAATACAGTACTTAGTATCTTTCTCTGTCAGTATAACGGACCCAAATGAAATGAGAATTACCTCAGCAGCTATTAAAGAAAACATGTTAGAACATTACAAACGAAATTAATGTGAATAACCGTGTATAGAGAGTTAAACACATCATTGTGTGCCAATGCTCGAATGTTCCGATATATAGAAATTTCTGTGGAGAAAAGAAAGGAATTATTTAATTATATGTGTATCTGAGAGGTGTCTTTATTTTGTGTTCGATTATTTGTATATCTGTGTATCAATATATTCTGAAAAAAATTTCTATATTGCTTCTCATAAATTAATTTTCTATATAGTAAGTTAGTATACCAAATGATTAGTTTTTAAGAAAATTCTTATTGGTCTCGATGCTTCGTAAAAACTGTCATCTATACGCAGTTATATATTACAGGAAAGTGTACAATTTGCAATATATTAAAACACTTAACTGTAACATTTATAACTATAGTAAATTTTTGCAATACTTAGAAAATTTTTTCAGTAAACTATGCACTGTAATTCGCAATTTATAGTACTTTACACGTTTCTCTGAAAAGCTCGACTACTTAGTGACTCTCTCTTAAAATATCCTCGATAAGTATTAAATATTTATATAATTTAAGCTCACCTTATACTATAAATTTGGTATAATTTGTGATTAAACAGTAGTAGAATTTTTTAACTCGTTAACGTATTTTTAGCTCTCAACTATTGTAGAACAATCAAGTAAAATAGTCCGTTTATCTGTTTTCGACATTTATGAAAGATACTTAACTATTATACACATATAACGTATGTAAATATAGAGCAGATTTATACGCTTAACGCGTTAATTGCCACCTTTGTATATACTATTATTATATATATTATAGTTTAGATGTCTTAAAATAAAGCTTCTTTAATTGAAATTTTCAAAAAATTTTATTTATATACCAAATATTTCATTATTGTGAAACCTTGTTTGAATAAAAAATTTAACTTCTAAATTACGCTTTTTTCTTAATATTTCACGAACAAATTTGGCAACTTCTTAAAGGTAGAATTTTGCAAATTTCAACATGAAATTATTTGGATTTTAGAATTGAGTTTTTAACGGTAATTTTCAGCATTTTGAAAAAATAATGTTCATTGAATACATTTCAAAAAAGTCTGAAAAGTGAATTTATTCAATAGTTTTAGATGTTCTTAAAATGACGTTTTATAATGAAATTTCCAATATTTGTTGTTATATACCAAATATTTATTAGTTTTGAAAACCTGTTTTAATAAAAAATTTTAACTTCTAAAATTACGCTTTTTCTTAAATTTTCACATTACAAATTTAGAACTCTTTATTAAAAGTACGATTTTTACTAAATTTCAACATTTGAAATTATTTGTTAATCTTAAAATTGAGTTTTTAACGGTATTTTCAGCATTTGAAAAAATAATGTGTTTCATTGAAATGCAATTTCAAAAAGCAGAAAAGAGAATTTATTAATAGTTTTAGGTGTCTTAAATCGACGTTTTTTAATGAAATTTCAATATTTGTTTTTATATACCAAATATTTCATTAGTTGTGAAAACCTGTTTTAATAAAAAATTTTAACTTCTAAAATTACGCTTTTTCTTAAATTTTCACATCACAAATTTAGAACTCTTAAAAGTACGATTTTTCCTAAATTTCAACATTTGAAATTATTTGGTAAATCTTAAAATTGAGTTTTTAACGGTATTTTCAGCATTTGAAAAAATAATGTGTTTCATTGAAATGCTATTTCAAAAAGCAGAAAAGTGAATTTATTAATAGTTTTAGGTGTCATAAATTGACGTTTTTTAATGAAATTTCAATATTTGTTTTTATACCAAAATTCCAGTAGTTTGGTGAAAACCTTTTTCAATAACAAAATTTTAACTTCTAAATTATGTTTTGCTTAAATTTTCACATTGCAAATTTAAACTCCTAAAAGTACAATTTCTCCTAAATTTCAACAGTTAGAAATTATTTGGGTAATACTTAAATTGACAATTAAAAAAAAATTTAACTTCTGAAATTACGCTTTTCATTGAAATGCAATTTCAAAAAGCAGAAAAGTGAATTTATTAATAGTTTTAGGTGTCTTAAATTGACGTTTTTTAATGAAATTTCAATATTTGTTTTTATTTATAGCAAATATTATCATTAGGGGTGATGTGTATCAAGAAAAAAATTTCAACTTCTAAGTAATCTACGCTTTTTCTTAAATTTTCACATTTACAAATTTAAACTCTAAAAGTACGATTTTTCCTAAATTTCAACCATTTGAAAATTATTTGGTAAATCTAAATTGAGTTTTTAACGGTATTTTCAGCATTTAAAAAAATAATGTGTTCATTGAAATGCATTTAAAAAAGCAGAAAGCGAATTTATTAATAGTTTAGGTGTCTTAAATTACGTTTTCTTAATGAAATTTCAAATTTGTTTTTATATACAAATTTTTTATTAGTTGTGAAAACCTGTTTTAATAAAACAATTTAACTTCTAAAATTACGCTTTTTCTTAAATTTTCACATTACAAATTTAGAACTCTTAAAAGTACGATTTTTCCTAAATTTCAACATTTGAAATTATTTGGTAAATCTTAAAATTGAGTTTTTAACGGTATTTTCAGCATTTGAAAAAATAATGTGTTCATTAAATGCAATTTTATAAAAAGCTGAACAAAGTGGTTCTTATTAATAGTTTTAGGTGTCTTAAATTGACGTTTTTTAATGAAATTTCAATATTTGTTTTTATATACCAAATATTTCATTAGTTGTGAAAACCTGTTTTAATAAAAAATTTTTTCTAAAATTACGTTTTTTCTTAAATTTTCACATAAGTTTAGAACTTTAAAAGTTTACGATTTTCCCAAATTTCTACACCATTTGTTGAAATCTATTTGGTTATCGTAAAATTAGTTTTTAACGGTATTCAGCATTTGAAAAAATAATGTGTTCTCATTGAAATGCAATTCAAAAAAGCAGAAAAGAAATTTATTAATTGTTTTAGGTGTCTTAAATTGACGTTTTTTAATGAAATTTCAATATTTGTTTTTATATCCCAAATATTTCATTTGTTGTGAAAACCTGTTTTAATAAAAAATTTTAACTTCTAAAATTACGCTTTTTCTTAAATTTTCACATTACAAATTTAGAACTCTTAAAAGTACGATTTTTCCTAAATTTCAACATTTGAAATTATTTGGTAAATCTTTAAAATTGAGTTTTTAACGGTATTTTCAGCATTTGAAAAAATAATGTGTTTCATTGAAATGCAATTTCAAAAAGCAGAAAAGTGAATTTATTAATAGTTTTAGGTGTCTTAAATTGACGTTTTTTAATGTAATTTCAATATTTGTTTTTATATACCAAATATTTCATTAGTTTTGAAAACCTGTTTTAATAAAAAAATTTAACTTCTAAAGTTACGCTTTTTCTTAAATTTTCACATTACAAATTTAGAACTCTTAAAAGTACGATTTTTCCTAAATTTCAACATTTGAAATTATTTGGTAAATCTTAAAATTGAGTTTTTAACGGGATATTTTCAGCATTTGAAAAAATAATGTGTTTCATTGAAATGCAATTTCAAAAAGCAGAAAAGAGAATTTATTAATTGTTTTAGGTGTCTTAAATTGACGTTTTTTAATGAAATTTCAATATTTGTTTTTATATACCAAATATTCATTAGTTTGAAAACCTGTTTATAAAAAAATTTTTAACCTTCTAAAATTCGGTTTTTCTTAAAAATTTTCACATTACGGAAGTTTAGAACTTCTTTAAAAGTACATTTTCCTAAATTTCAACATTTGAAATTATGGTAAATCTTACAATTGAGTTTTTAACGGTTAGTTTTTCAGCATTTGAAAGAAAAATGTGTTTCATTGAAAGGCAATTTCAAAAGCTGAAAAGTGAATTTTATTAATAGTTTAGATGTCTAAATTGACGTTTTTTATGGAATTTCAATATTTGTTTTGTATTATACCAATATTCATTATTTTTTAAAACCTGTTTATATAAAAAAATTTAATCTAAAATTACGCTTTTTCCTAATTTTTCACATTACAAATTAACTCTTAAAAGTACCATTTTCCCTAAATTTCAACATTTGAATTATTTGAGTTAATCTTAAAATTGAGTTGTTTTAACGGTATTTCAGCATTATGAAAAATATATGTGTTTCATGAACTCGCATTTCAAAAGCAGAAAGAGATTTATTACATTGTTTTAGAGTGTTTTAAATTGACGTTTTTTAATGAAATTTCAATATTTGTTTTTATATACCAAATATTTCATTAGTTGTGAAAACCTGTTTTAATAAAAAAATTTAACTTCTAAAATTACGCTTTTTCTTTCACATTACAAATTTAGAACTCTTAAAAGTACGATTTTTCCTAAATTTCAACATTTGAAATTATTTGTTAAATCCTTAAAATTGATAGTTTTTAACGGTATTCTCTTCAGCATTTAGAAAAAATAATGGTTTCATTGAATGCAATTTCAAAAAGCAGAAAGCGAATTTATATAGTTTTAGGTGTCTTAAATTGAGTTTTTTAATGAAATTTAAATATTTGCTTTTATAATCCAATATTTCATTAGTTGTGAAAACCTGTTTTAAAAAAAATTTAACTTCTAAAATTACGCTTTTTCTTAAATTTTCACATTACAAATTTAGAACTCTTAAAAGTACGATTTTTCCTAAATTTCAAAATTGAAATAATTTTTTCATGCGTAAGATTTTTTTAAGGTTCTTCTTTAGACACAATTAGTTTTTTTTAATGTGTTAATTCAATTTCAAGAAATTCTTAGGTTGTGTCAAAAGATTTAGGTATCTGAAATTGACGTTTTTAATAAATTTCAATATTTGTTTATTATATACCAAATAATTCATTAGTTGTTAAAACCGTTTTTAATAAAAAAATTTTAACTTTCTAAATTACGTTTTTCTTAATATTCACATTACAAATTTAGAAACTCTTAAAAGTACGAATGTTTTTCCTAAATTTCAACATTTTGAAATTATTTGGTAATCTTAAAATTTTTTTAACGGTATTATTCAGCATTTTTGAAAAAATGTTTATACATTGAAATTCTTATATAAATTATCAAAAAGCGAATAAAGTGAATATTTATATTATAGTTTTATAGGTGTCTTTAAAATGGGATTTTAAATACAATATTCAATATTTTTTTTATTTAACCATAAATATTTCATTAGTTGTGAATAACCTTTTTTTAATTAAAATTATTAATACTTCTAAAATATTACGTTTTCTTATAATATTTCACTATATAATTACAAATTTAAGACTACTTTAATAAGATAAGTAATTATTCTCCTTAAATTTTCATAATACTATATTTTTAATATAATTATTATAGATTCTTAAAATTGTATAAGTTTTATCTCTCCTTATATTTCTAGCATTTAGTAATATAAAAATATATATGTGTTTACATTATAAATATAGCCATAATTTTTAATAATATAGGTGCAGGAAAGGAATTTATCAGTTGTTTTAGGGTCTTAAATGACTTTTTTAATGAATTTCCATTTTGTTTAATACCAATATTCATTTAGTGTTAAACCTTTTTAATAAAAAATTTTAACTTCTAAAATTACCGTTTTCTTAAATTTCACATTACAATTTAAACTCTTAAAAGTACGACGATTTTTCCTAAATTCAACATTTAAATTATGTTGTGGTATT